>PVKB01005625.1:0-89961 GCA_004027205.1 Ctenodactylus gundi | reverse complement strand
AGAAGAAGAAGAAGAAGAAGAAAAAAAAGAAAAAGAAAAAACAAAACTCCCATAATCTTCTCAGCAACAAGTGTCTCGTTACTGTGCTATCAAGTAAAGTGTATGGTGGACACTTTTCTGAAATTGTGAAGTTTCTCGGTGGTGTTAATTTTTCTCCAAGAGACCCCTGGAGATTTTAGCAGTTAGAAGGGAGAGGGGGAGAAACACAGTTGGCTGGGCAGAGGAGCAATCTCTTAGAGCTGGTAATTATATCCCATCTGTTTGGAGAAATAAGTTGGCCTTTAAGAGAGTGAATGGAGTAACAATTTAATTAAAGGCGGGATAGATTACATGCAAATTACTTGCTATTATTATTGGAGGGATCTGTCAAAATGGACAACTGGGAAAGCTCTGTTTTCTCTGTTTCTTGAGGGAATAGCTCTTGGCATAGTTGGAGACTCTCACCTGCTGTTTTGGATGTTAGTTGCAGCCCTGTGGTGTGGACTGGGATTGTTACATAGATCTGTGTACTTTTCTGGCTTTGCTTCCTCCTTTCAAGCCCAGGTACTCGAGATTTGTGACTTGGTTTAATAAAACACTGTGCTTCATTGCAGTATTAGCTGCTTTGGGCTTGTTTTCTTTGGCCTCCAGTATTTTTAGAAGCTATCATTTGCTGCAAATGGGGGGGTGGAGGGAAAGAGAGAGAGAGAGAGAGAGAGAGAGAGAGAGAGAGAGAGAGAGAGAGAGAGAGAGAGAGGAGCAGCAGCAGTTGGAGGAGGTTGTTAGCACCTGGCAAGTATAGCTAACCTGTGTTAGAATTCTTAGCTCTGTGAAATTGAACCCAACCCAGATGAAACTTCCTTATCTAGTAATAATCCTCCCCATACTGCTTATGGGTTTGTAGGTTTTTAAAGCAACTTATTTTTTCTAAATATTGGAATTATCTAGCCCTATTTAATATTGTACCCCGACTTAACACGGAAATCCTACATTTCCACATGCTGAACGACTTACAAGGAACTGACTCATGAACAGTGAGCCTTACAGCTACACATTTTAATAAGCCAAAGCACATCTCAAGGAAATTCAGAGTTTTAATGAACTAAAGTTGTAAATGTGTTTAAAATGACACCAGAACTATTTTACATGAGTTTTCATATGTCAGCTAGTTATTTATGGATTTATTTATAAATTGCCAAAATGGTAGAGTTCAACTAGTTAGCTCATCTAATTAATCACAGCTTTTCTAAAAATGCTTTCTGCACCTATGTGAATTATGTCAAGAGTCTCCCTTTATTCTGCTGTTCTCCTGTAATCTCAGCTGGCATTGGTTTCTTTCCCAGTTTATAATTTTCCCTAGGTTTTTCACCTTATTAAGATACATTGCACAGTCTAGTGACTATAGTTAATAAAAATACATATTTCCAACTTGCTAAAAGTACAGATACTAATTGTCCTGGTCAGGTGGTATAAATACATACATATATTGGAGTACTACATTGTATCCCATAATTATTGGAAGTATTTGTCCAACAAAGTAAACATTTAAGCAAAAGGTATAGTAGGCCCCATTGATACCATTCAGAGAAATTCATGGCGTTACGGTTTAGATCTAGCACAGTCCCAGAAGTTTCATGTGTCTGGATCACGATGGAGTCCATCTGATCAGTGGATTCACCCAGTGATGAATTCGGTAGTAGAGTGTGCTGCTGGGGTTCAGGCCTCCTCGGAAGTGGCTTGCTGAGTCATGACCTGGAATGCTGTGTTCATGTCCTGGAAATTTCTGCTTCCTGGATGCCTGGGGTTGAGCAGCTTCTCTCTGCAGTGCCTTTCTACTCTGCTGTTGCTGCTAGAGGCCCTTTATATTGTGGTATCAGATATTCCCAAGTGATGGAAAAGGGTCTAAAAAACATGATCAACATCTTTTTTCTTTAGAAATAACCCAGTTAAAATGTAGTTAATTCTTTGTTTCAGTAATTAAAAATTAACTCATTTCTGTAAGAACTGTAAATTTTAAATGACAGTTTGGAAATGATTGATGTTGTCCCCTTCTGGGATATCTTGAGCCATCACTTTGTTTGATTATATGGAATAGGGTTTGCTCATGAAGACTTCTTAAGATGGAAGCCACCAGTGTCCCATTCTGGATCATTTGGTTGATAAAAAAGATGCTCTTTATTGTAGTTGATACTTGATTGGCTCTCAGATGTTCTGTGCATGGACCTCCCAGGCTTATGTACGGTGGACGATTTGACTACTTTAGACATTCCCAGATAATCTCAGAGTCCTTGTTCTCATCAACTTCACAGTCTACTTTAATCAGTCACTCAAAACAAGATGTTATTCGATCCTCCACTGCTTGTCATAATTACAGTTATCATCAGAAATGGTGGTGAAGAAAAATAAAGCAGAAACATAAAATAGGCCACAAAAAAAGCAGATGACAATGTTTTTATGTACTTTCATTATTTTTTAAATGGACTAATGGAGTTGTATCATAATGGGTAGGCACTTAGAAAATGGACAGTTATTCACCAGTCTTCAAAAGAAAATCTCAGTTGTAGTCACCTCAATAGTGTCAGCATTGATAAAAAAAAAAGTAGTTTTTAATTGACCTCTCAATGTTAATGGCTTTGCTCACCATAGTGTCTTTTCTAGAGAGTATCACAGTCTAAGTACTAAATGAGCTTGGGATTCGTCCACCGATATAGTCACTCTTTACTTTCATTGATCTTTTTAAGGGTCAAGAAGAGATACCGTTTGATGAAGAGCCTTAACTAGTTCTTTAGAGTACAAATGAAATCATTAACTGCGTTCGCTTCCTGCTCCAGATTGATTGGGTCTTGTTGAAAGATTTTTTTTTTTCATAAAGATTTGCCTGTGTTTTCAAATCACATGGAAAATATGCTCAATAACCTTTTCTGCTTCAGCTCAAAATTATGAGTTCATTTCCCAGTTGTCGTGGTAGAATTGATGCTCTGTTGTTGTCTCAGTTGAAGTATTGGAGGCGTCAGGAAACAAGGCACCATTTTCTGTTTTCTAGCCAGCGACACAGGATGGGGACTTGGGTGATTTCTCTGCATCCCATAGCACAGAGACTCAAAATTTGATTGGCTATCAGTGAAGGTTTAATATTGAATTGCTGCTTTCTCAAAAACGTTGGGTTTTGAAAGCCAGCTTGTGGTAGTGTTTGCATCAATCTCAAATGAAAAAATATGCTGAAAAAACAAGATAGTTTATGCTATATCCCATAAACTATAAGTGCATTTTTATTCTGGTACTGTAGATTAAACTCTAGACTGTTTCTTTCAGCTGCATCCCAACATTTTTATTTTTATTTATTTATTTAGAGACTAGTTTTCAGTAAGTTGCTTCCTTTTCCAGGCTGAGCTCAAACCTGTGATCCTCCTGTCTCAGCTTCTCAAAAGTGCTGAAAAAGTATACGAGTCTACCACCACCTAGCTATGACTATTCATGTATTATTTTTACATCATATATAAAATAATTCCTCAAATTGGATATCTAGGGCCATGTTTCTCAAACCTTTCCTTTCTTGCAAATCACCTGAGGATCTAATTAAGACTCATAATCTTCTTTAGGAGTTCAGTGATTAGATGGAGACTCCAGGTTTCCAACAAGTACCCTGGTGTGCTGAAGCTGGCTGCCTGGCAGAGTGCACTTTGTCTAAATAAAAGATAAATAGTGAAATTGATTACCTTATGAAAGCTAGAAAAAAAGAGAATAAAATATTAAGATCTAGGCCTAAAATGTTGCTGTATAGAAACGGGTAGAACATTTCATATAGGCATCCCTTGAAGAACAGCTCTGTTTATTGTTTTACTAGTACTTATTTACTCTTTCGATTGCAAAGCGACTATAATAATAGCCCTTCAGTTAGGGAGCTGTTTCAGTAATAGCATCCACTTTATTATAGCAGAAGATTTATTAAGCTAATAAATGTAAACATGAAAATTCTATTACTATAAATTATATTTATAATTATGGCGCTCAATATATTCAGGTTGCATACAATTATTAAAACTTTCTGTTCTAACTGTTTAACTCTCCTGCAGCTAGCTCTCCGTCCAACTCACAAGCTTGATGAATTTGTTCATGCAAGCTTCTCTATGTCACCGTCTTCCTGTGTCTCATACAGTTATTCAATCTGTTGTAAAATTTGTCCTGACACTTGTGTTAATAACTCAGGAATAGTTAATTAGAACTTCCTTTCCAAGGTCTCCTTCCTTCAGTCTGGCTTAGCTCAGTGTATACTGCCTTGCTCAGAAATCACTTCTTGCCCAGTTGTGTGTGAATTTGAGGGAGGCACAGGGAAAAAGAAAAGTTCATGTAAGAGATGTTCACTTTCGACATCGATTTGTAACTCACCCCAAAGTGCAGTGGCCTCTGAAGCCATTTCAGAATCCATGTACCATCACTCCAGTTGGGTCACCTGGGAGCGTGTAGGTGGATCGGGCCCAGGTGGGTAGCTGAGGCAAGATGCTTGTCCTCTGGGCCCTGAAGTCCCTCTGGCAGTAGGCCAAGCACAAGAGAGCCCGTCACAGCACATTTTCACCCTCTACTGATGGCCTCTGTCGCCAGGCCTAGAGTTAAGCTAAATCTCTGCTAGCTCTGCTCATGGAAAGGCCCAACCCAATCGCATGGCCAGTCTCAACAAAGCAGAAACAGTCACCTCCCCTGAAGGATAGAGGGAATGAGCGATCATTTCATGGTGACAATCTAATCTTTCTCTCAGAAACAATTTCCTTTTTACACAGGTAAATGCAAGTCATATCCAATCTATTGGTTATGTTCCATGCTAAATAGTGATAGGTAGATTTAGCCAAATTAGAAGCATTGGATTCCATGGTTTCTTTTAGAATCCCAGAGTTTTATGATCTTAATATTCTCTTAACTATCACATCTTTTTCATTTTGATGTTGTACACTGTTTATACTGCTGGTCACCTGTAAGGGTTTTTAAATCTCCAAGAGCCTGGTAACTTAGGACTTCAGCAAGGTAGATATAGTAGAGTCACAATCAGGATGGCAGAGGCATTCACTCAACTGAAAAGACATTCATCAAACTTTTCTGTATGCTCTTTGTTGTAGACATGCAGAAAAATACAGCCCAGTTCTGGGCTTTGCAGTTCTTACACTGAGACAGACAAATGAACAAGACCTTAGGTACAAGGGGGCAGGTCTCATTTATCAGGTACCTGACAGTTGTTGCAGTACATGAATGCAACCCCCTGACAAGAGACAAGCTGCTAGGGCTGAATTTTGAAGCACAGGGAGAGAAAAGTCACCAGAATAGAAGGATTAGGAGTTCTGAATGGAGAGATGGCATCATACTGGATTCAGAAAAAACTATAAGCGAGGGTACAGTAGTTTTGTTTATGTCTGCTGCCTTCTGTCTGATACCCTTCAGCCTGCATCCTAGGGTATGAAAACCCTTGATGTTCTGTGGGCTAAGACTGGAGTGTAGACACATGCAAAAATGAGAAGATTGGTTGGAATATAAAAGAGCATGAAATAGCGTAACTGTGCAAGAGGTAGTTTACATTTGAAATTGGGAACTGTGCCAAGTTGATGGCCCAAAAGGGTCATCAGTCAGTGCCACTTAAACCAGAGAGCCACTGAAGTTCAGTCCTCCTGTGCATGGTGTTAGTCTGATTTGGTGTAGAAGAAAATCGGTGAGACTCCAATGATCTTAGTGTTGTAGAAAGACTTCAGATAGCTGCATGATTCTGTATGTCCTGTCCTCTGTACCGCAGTCACTCAGTAAGCTGCATTTCCCAGCCTCTGTTTTAGTTACAGGGACAGATGTGTAAGCTCTGGTCTTTGGAATGTGAGTCAGTGTGCTTTAACCCACCTGCCATCCAAAATCAGCTACTGATCTAATGCTGAAAATTCCAAGACCAAGAGGCTAGCAAATGGGAAACATGGCCTGGGTCCCAGACTGACTGTAAAGAAGAAGTGGCCCCTTGCCGACTCACTTACACTGTAGAATGGTATTAGAAATTCATTTTTACTTTCCTAACTAGACTTGAGGAATGTTTCTTAGCATTATGATCCAACACTGACCAGTTTTCTTAGTTACATTCATTGCTGGGACAGGATACCCAACATCCACAACTGAAAGGCGTAAAAATTTATTTTAGCTCACAGTTTCGGAAGATCTCCATGCGCTCCTGGGTGGACAACAGTGGTGGAAGCACATGATAGAGGCCTAATCAGAGGAAAGCTATTCCCTCCATGGCAGCCAAGAAGCAAAATGAAGAGGGAAGGGCGGAGCTAACGTACGCACTTCCAGGTCCTGTCCCAGTCATTGTTTTCCCTTTTCCTACAAGTCCCCAATTCTTCGTAGCACATCGTTCCAGAGATCCTCCACAACATGCGAATTCATGAAGCTTTTAGGAGATATTCCAGATCCAAATGACAATGCCAATAAAACGAGAAATGCTGAGTTTGATTCATCTGATCTCCTCCAACTTCTAGACTATTGAAGACATTTCTCATAATTTTCAAAAGAGCCCCTCAAAGAGGAGTACTGTGGGATAAGACTGAAGAGAGAAAACCCAAGTGAAAGAAAATGGCAAATGGCAACTGAGAGACTGGAATGTAGGTACATGCCAAAATGAGAAGATATACTGGAATATAAAAAAGCATGAAGTATTAGGTTAACCCAGTGCTCCTGTGATATTGCGTGAACATACAATGTCATGTGTGTAGACACTGTCAGATTACAATAATTTCTGTTAATTCAAAAAATCTGGATTGTAGCAAAGTGCTGTTCAAGGCAGGCTTATGTAAAGTAGCTACACAATATCTAAGAAAATTATTCTGAGGCAAATTAAAAATAGAAACAAATTTGTAGGCAATAGAAGATATGTCTAACTTTCTTGTAAATACGCTTTTCTTAAGTACTTTTCAATTACAAAAAGAAAAGCCTAATTATAAATTATTCTTGTCCACTTATTAAGGCAGCTAGCTCCCTGAAGAGCCACTTCTGGGTAATGCTTCATTAACCTTGAGTCTGTTATTCATTTTTGAATTTCAAAAATGTATGTTTTTGCCATAATTTTCATTAATTTAGTCAGACCCTCCTCATTGATACAGACTTAGCGGCTGTCAGTGTATATATGCAATTGTGGAGATTCGTCTTAAGGTGTTTGGGAGGGAGAAAAAGGAAAAAAAGGAAATACAAAGATACTTGAGGGTCAAGTATGGGTGATGATCCAGGATACTTCTTTTGTATTAATAAATTAGATCCTTTCAATGAATTGTGATACACAATTCCAGTACATCCAGTAGAGGACGAGTTTATATTCCCCGGTGCCCAAGCATGTCCTATGTTCTAAAACTTCACCTCTAACTTAGTTGTTTTGCCCCTAAAACACAAATCCGTAGCTGACGACTATTATTCATAGAACAGTTTGCATCTGCTCTGTGTGTAATGTGCCTTACATCATTAAATTTTAAAAGTCGCTGATTTTAAGAGAACTCTCTCTTTATGTAACTGAATAGCAGGAATAAAGGTACCAGTTGTTATTTTTGCATGGCATTTTAATTTTTGAAACATTGAAAAATGAGGAGTTGTCTTAGAATTAAGGAACTACATTCGCTGGTAGCGCTGGAAATCCTGGCTAACAGGAATATTGAGAATCGGTCATTGAAAAGGGAAGAAGCAGCCATTTCTCAGAACAGTTAAGATCCTCATTAAAAGCTGTGTGCAGCAGATTTGAAGAAATTAGATGCTCAAAGACTCAGCTGCCTTGGACCTCCCCCCACAACCAAAAGTAAACAGAAATACAGCCACCGTGAGGACCTCCCAAAACGCTGGAATGCAGAGGCGTGAAGATCACAAGTTCAAGAGTACAGTTCGGGTAACTACTACCTTGGCAAAACGTATCTCAAAAGAAAAAATGAAATGGGCTGGAGATGTAGCTCTGTGTGAAGGCCCTAGTTTCAGTCATCCCCCCCCCCCACACACACACACACACACAAACAAACAAACAAAAACCCCAGTATGGATTATATTTGAAGCACACAGAAACCAAACAGCTCAGGAGTGCAAAGCGTAGCCTCTCTTTCTTCTCCATTGTAGCGGATGTGGGTAGCGTCCTGCCTCCATTCAGTCCTTGTAAGCACTGATACTGGGACTCAAGCTTGGAAATGTTTCTGGGAGAGGCAGTGGCTGAGAAACTGAAGTCACTGTCTTTCCTTAGGTAGGGAGCCTCCCCTCTCCTACCTGCATTATTGTAAGAAAGACACTTTTGATGCTGTGGTACAAAAACCCAGCTTCCTTGGCTCAACATTAGGGAATTTACATTCCAAAACTCTGTTGGCTTGTCAGTGAGTCCCTCAGTAGGGATCTTCTTACCGGGCTTTTTTTTTCTGGGGAGCCAGACTCCCTGCCACTTTCCGTGCTCTGGTTCCCACCGTCCTGGCCTGTGGCTACCCTGACAGAGTAGAAGTTTTCCACTTCTAAATTCTCACCTAGGGAGATTACCGCCACTCAGCATGGATCAGTAAGAGCCAGAGAGAGTGTTTATTCCTCCCCTCCTGTTCTGTCATTTCTCTTCTCTGAAAACATGTGGTCAGAACAACAGACGTTGTTCTTTTCTTTGGATCCAGAAAGTCAAGTTAAAGAAAATGATTTTGCTGTGAGGAAGGACATAGTCTGTTATGCACGGGAAGCAGGCAATACCATTTAAAAGATGAATATCTGAAAAACAAGACACGAATGATTCCTAACAGCAATAAATACAATCGGGATAGCTTGTCATATGTGTTGTAAACCACAAAAAATTACTATGTATCTGCCAGGATGTTATTCTAGACATATCATAATAATACAGTAATTAATATAGGACTGTTAAAATGAAATATTATATTTACTTGAGATTAATTTACTGAAACAAGAATGTAATGGGATGCTTCTGCCTCTCCAATGACAAAAATCTCAGATTAAATAAAAGATTGGGTGCAGGGATTTTTTTTTTTTTTTTGCATTTATTTAGTCACAAGATCTTGCTCTGTAGTCCAGGGTGGTCCTGAACTCACTGTGCAGCTTAGGCTGACCCCAGATACACAGCATTCCTCCTGCCTCAGCCTCGCAAGTGCTGCAATGACTTGTTTGCATCACCATACCCGGTTTTTGTGGTGCTGGAAAATCAAGCCCAGGGCCTTATGCTTCCTAGGCAAGACCTCTGACCATTGAGCTATGCCTCCATCCCCAGGTGCTGCTGTTCTATTGAGATGTACTGCTACAGTATCCAGTGGAAGGTGGCCATAGAGCATAGAACCATAGAACTCAAAGGATCAGGCAGCTAAGGATGAGATTACTATAGATTTCTACTACCCTTTTGTGCTGAGTCTTACGAATTTGCTTGTTGTAGAATATCTATGGATTTTATATGCTGGATAGAGGTAGGGCCTGACCAGAAACAGCAAATACTTGGGCCTTGACCTAGAAGGAGATCATTGGGGCATAACTTGGAAAGGTCTGCATTATCTCCCCGCTTCCTTTCTCTGGCCTTCCTGCACAACATGCTGTGAGCAGCTCTCCTTGTAAACCTCTGCCATGAGTTTCCACCATAGTAGGCCACCCAATGAATGGACTGAGAATTTTTGAAACTATGAGCTAAAATAACCCTTTTGACCCTTTCACTTTGTATAGCAAGTATTGCACCTCAGCAGTGAAAAACTACGCTCTGTCTTGTACCAGAGACATGGCCCACTGTCCCAGTAGGACATATTGACAGCTCAAATTTTGAAAGAGTTGTATAATCCTTGGGCAAAGGGAATGTATCTGGATATCTCTCTGGTGTTGGGTCATTGGCCCAACTGAATTGTCCTCCCCTAAATGTGCAGAGGGTGCCTACTCCATGCCAGGCACTAGTCAGGACATCCGAGGTTCCAAAGCGTGCAGTGTTTGCTAAATTAATATACTCCAGTCACAGCTCTAATATACTTCAGCTAAGATTGGAGAATAGACTTAGGAAAAAGTAACTGTTTAAATATTTATATGATTTTGGCAATTCAGTAAATTATGACACATCTCTTAATTTTGGGGGAGGAGTGAGAGGGAAATTCTGTTCAGGCTTTTATAGCTGTTTCCTTCTGTTTTTTAAATTTATGCAGAAAATCTAAGCATAGGTTCACTTGAAAAAGTAATGTTAATTTGCTAAGTAGTTATAACACTTGTTTATTTCAAGTACAAATCATGAGGACAGTGGCATTTTAATGTGTCTGTCTTTTCAGGTGTGTGCTTGACAAAGATCAGTCAGAGATTCCTTTTCATTTTTCTTTTTTTTGAGAGAGAGAGAGAGAGAGACTGACAATGATCTGATTAAATATTTATAAACCCACTTAGGTGAAGTTAAACAAAGCAGGAGATACAATTAAGAAGTGAAAGCCATTGTCAAATTGCAGGGTTTACTAAATGATACAAGGTGTTGGAAGTTTAAAATTCTTCTCTGACTTTATTTAGATGCCAGAGTTGGTTGGTTTAGTATAAGTGAATACTGCTATTCAATATCTATTAATCTATATCCAGAAGTCATCTAAAAATATGACCTGATTAATTCATGTCTTCTCCTTTGTCTCCAGAAGTAGTTTTACTGTTACCCAGTTGGTTTGGGATATAAAAGTGGGGTCCTGACTGTGCGATGCATTACTGCCATACTGGTAAACGTCACAGCTTCTGTTTCTAGAGTGCATCCCTGATACCACTGCAGCGCATTAAGAACATTTGGAGGGGTGTGAGCAAACGTTACATGTCTGACCACTTGCACTCATAAAGAAAAAACTTCAAAACATTGAAATCTGTCATGATTCACCACCTACATCCCTTCAGTTGCCTTTCCCAAGCCTTCAATATCCGGAAGAAAGGTGTTGACAGTGGCATCTATGCTAAAGGAAGAAGATGTAAAGTAACTTTTCCATCTCAGATAGAAGGGTATTAGATGGAGAGAGCGACTTAACTTTATTATGAAAGATGCTCTCGTCCCACATCGGATGGGGGGTGGGTGGGGGGAAGGAGCCAATTGCAGACCAGTCAAGCAAGAAACTTAACCGTGGCATAAAGACGTGCTATTCTGTTGTAATCAGTATGTAGCATTCACAAACGTTTTCAACATTTGCTTTTGTTCAGGGTTGAAATGTCCTATTTCGGGTAGTAATGTTCTATTTCATTTGATTTTGGTGTTGATAAGGCCACTTTCAGGTTATCAATCCCTCATTAGACTAGCCAGTTTCACATGAAAACACTCTAATGAGGAGGACATAAGTTACTCAGATCCTGATTGAACAACTCTTGCCTTTGGGCACGGAAAAATGGTACAAAGTCGACCTCAGGGAGATCCCTCCACCCAGACACTAGAAAAAACAACTTAATTCCCATGTTGCCTGAACAGTCACTTGTCTTACTGTCAAATGGACAGTAGAACTCTAAAGGAAAATCAACTGTACTATTAATAGCATAGAATTAAATGAAGTGAGATTTTTAAAAAATTCTATAAAAATGAGAAACAGTAATCTTGTCTCTTCTGCTTGGGGACTCTAATGCAATGGAGAGTCTTCTTTTGGTAGCTCTGTTCCATTCGCTTCTTTAAACCTTTATATGCAAATTGGGATTGGATAACAATTTTCATTCATTTTTTTACCCAAGATATCACTATGTTGGCTTAAAATCTTGTGTTGTCCTTTTTGCAATGAAAGTGCAGTTGTCAATTAATTACCCAGAGAGGTTACATGGGCAGCTTCTGAGATACAACTCTCTTATCATTTGTCAACTTGCTTGTCAGTTTTGTTATTTCATTGACCTACAACTTAGGCACAGACAATTTCACTTCTCCCTTACACTTCAGTTTTTACCATCTATGAAAGGAATTTATTTAAAAAGGTAGATTCCTATACTTATAAGTAAAGTTGTCACACAGACCTGTGATTTCATTTGATTCCTGGCTCTATCATTTAATTATCATGACACCAAAATGTACTGGACTTGCTGTTCCTTTGGTGCATTTTTGCTTGCCTCTTCCTGGACCTTGTTTCTATACTGTAAATGTTATTTGTAATTTCCAGTGCATGAGATGTGTGCAACTGGGGGACTGCAGGGTTGTTTTTTTTAACTCTTGTTTTCCGTTCAAGTTACAACAAAATTCATGAAAAGGAACTTAGGCTTTTATATACATAAACTGTATTGTAAATGTAGCCTAAGACAGTTTGTCTTCACTTGAAAGAAAGAATCAAAGCATGGGCCCAAAAAACACCTTGCCAAAGCCTTACACTGCTCCATTATAAAGCCTTCTTCCCAGTTGGGATCAGGGTTACTTTGGTTAAATGGTGTCTTGCGAGTCTAGCTGTCTTCAGATACAAGTTCTGGCTTTTACCTTTTCACTTTTCTGTTCTGGACGCAAAACAGCCTATTTTTCTGCAGTAGAATGAAATGTTCAGGGTAAGCATTGTGTTTTCACATTGAATATTTTTAAAATCCATGTGATTTTCCCAGCATTCACCACTCCACTCATTATACTGTATACAGTGCTGAATTCTGATGTCTTAGGGTATTAATTGCATCTTAATGAAAAAAACGGCTGCAATTAGCAGACATATGCCAGCTGTGGGCTGCAGTGTTAATATACACCTGCTGTTTCAATTTGCTGGAAAAGCTGATAATGACAGGAGAGCACAGTTGATTGAGAAAACTGTGCCTGGCAGTTGCGCTTATCTTTGGGTCAGCTCTTGTGTCTTACCTCTAGCTGCTTGCTGTCCACTTTTATTAAAAGGAGAAAAACACAGCTATGACAAGCACCTTCTGTTGCTCATTTAGCCTTTTATCTAGTGATTGAGGATTTGTGATTTTAAAGAAGTAGTCTGCTGTCATAGTGAAAGCTTGGACTATGGTGTCAAACACAGCAGATTGACATCATACATAGGTGAATGATGCCAGGCCTGCTGGGTATGCCTTCTCCTGGGTATGCCTTCTCGGCTAGCTGTACTGGCCATGTGAGATTTCACAAGGTAATTTTATCTCTTTGAGTCTGAGATTTCTTATACAAAAGATGTGTATCTTTCTTGTTGATTATTGGAAAGATTAAAAAGATTAAATGAGATTTGGGGTGTAAGTATCTTTGATGTGCAGTCCTGGTGGTCATTTTTTTATTTAATATGCTTTAGTCTATTCTCTTTCATGTACGAAAGTAAGATAGCCTGGGAATAAGAGTTCTGTTTTGTCTTTCCAATTCTATACATTAAAATAAATATTAACTGTGTAGTTGCACTTACATGAAAATAAAAGACTTTATAATTTATGAGATTGAGGTCAAAACACTGTTTTGCTCTGTGAAATATCATATAACCTGGAAGAAGCATCAGAGTTTCTGTCTTATTAAATATTTTCTTTCTTTTCTGTCCTTAACTGCTGGGGTTTATATGTATAAAATGTCTTAGAGCTATAGTAAATTAAGATTTATGCACAATATTGTAACTCCATAAAAAGAAAGGCATTCAAAATAATAATATTACTCATTAACTATAATGATATAAACTGCAACAGAACTTTCTTTTTGAGATAGGGTCTTGCTCTGTAGCCCAGGCTGGTCCTGAACTCAGAACTCAGGATGGAGCCCAAGCTGGCCTTGGACTCTCGACAATCCTCCTGTCCCACCTTCCCTAGTTCTGGGATTACAGATGTGTACCACCACACCTAGCTTATGTGGTGCTGGGAATCGAACACGGGTAATTAGTGCTTGACTTAGCACATGGTAGGCAAGTGCTTTAACTGCTGAGCCATTCCTGAGCCATTCCTCTAGACCCAACTTTGGGAAATTTAAAAAAAAAAGTCATGAAAGTGGTTGGTAATCTTACCTTAATATCTCGATTAAATGTCTCAGTAGCAGAAATACTCTTGTAACAGTTTTAAAGAATAATTGCATGAAGGAGTTTGTGGCAGCATTTCTTACTTCAAAGAACAACATTGAGTACAATACAAATTGAATGTCTAATAACTGATGATGCTTCAATTTTGAATTATGTAGTCATCAAAAATAAATGCGTGAAATGGCTTAACCCTTTTGGACATATTTTGTACAGCTAACTGTACATTGGTCTTATGACCAGTTCTACTTCTGGACTTCCAGCCCTATGTATAATTGTGTTTGAGACTTGTACATCAATAGTCACAGCAGCCACTTCATAAAAGGTTAAAAAATGCCAATAATTCAAATGCCAATCAGTAGAAGAATGGCTAAATAAATTGGTAGATTCAAATACTGTAATACAACTCAGCCGTTGCTACAGCATGTCATTCTCAAAGCAGCGTGTACAGTGAAAGAAGCCATACCCAACAGATTGTATGTTATCTAGAAGAGCACACACACTGTGTGATGCCATTTCTGTCATTTCTGTGAGGTTCTAGAAGCGGCAAAATTTCTCTTTGGTGTTAGATGTCAGAACAGTGATCACTTTTAGAGAAAAATGACTGGTGGTGGAAATTGACTGTATGTGGTTTGGCAGGCCCTGCAGTGGCCAGCTTGGCACCTCGAGTGTCTGCCAATAGAACTGTAAAAGTACCAGCCCTAAATCTGGTGCACTGGAGAACCGATCCCGGATTTTTCCATCTCAGTACTTTATGTGTAAAAGAAAGCCGTCTGTGTTCAGCCCAACAGTGATACTTCAGGCCCTCACGCTGGCATTAGATAATGACAGGCCAGGAAGTGGCAACATCATTTACAGAAAATGACACGAAGCCCAGAGAGGTTCTGTGGCTAACCGAAAGACATGCATGGCCAAAATTAGATCATACATGTTCAATTCTCAGTCTCTTTGTGTGAGGGGGGAAAATGGCTAAGGAGCTGTAATAATTCCCAGAGATATTGAAAAGGATATTTTCCATTTAATGCTAAAATATGAGACAAGAAGGCTTGAGGAGAGGATCTTCTAACAGTTGGATTCTTGGACAGTGACATGAACTGTCTTGGACACACAGCTGCCTATGGTGGTGGTCTTCGTTGTGGGTCGGCAAGTACAGTGCGCTTCCGGTCCCTTCAGTGCCAGATCTTTACCACATCTCAAAATTACACACTTGATATTTCCTCTTTAGTGTTTTTATTTTTTACTTATTTATTCTTATTCTGTATCAAGAAGCTGTAGTGATGTGTTTTGGATTGTGTTGTCATGAAGAAGCTATGTAGTGCCTACATGCAGTAGCGAGCTTGTATAGTGGCAGCTACTCAGAGAAGGCTGAGGCAGGAGCATCACAGGGGCCCCCGTCAGCCTGGGGATGATAGCATAATCTGTGGAGGGAGACAGAGGGGGGCAGAGGGACAGAGACAAAGGCAGAGAGAAATGTTTTTAAGTCTATCATGACTTCATGATTGTAGTTTATTATAACGATTTCTCATTTTCCTGCATATGAAAATAGGCACAGGATTCCCTCTGTTTTCTTTTTGGCTTTATTTTCATGTATCTGTGAGAAAGACACAATTTTAATTTTCTCTCAGGGTATTCTGTATGTACTTTACTCCTCCTCTTCAAGGAAGGTATGAACATCAACTCTCCTAAACCCTCTAAGATATGCCCAAGGGACATTTGTATCGATCTTAAATAGCTCTGGTTTTTTTTTTTTTAATGGAGGAAAGTTTCATCTTTTGAAAGCTCTGTTTCATTGGCATTCAATGAGTTATTGACACATTTTGAGGTCAGTATCTTTCTAGATCTGATTGAATGACACCTGGGTGGTTATGTTGTCGGTTGTTAGAACTATTTTATTTATCAAGACATAATATATAATTCAAGAGAAACAAATATGCTGGCTTTTCCTCACACCCTTCTCCTTTCTTCCTATTCCCTTCCCCCAAAGTAATGTTTTCATATGATTGAACATAGAAAATGTATGAAAAGCTACTCAGGGAGACGTCCTCCTCCACCCTGTTCACTTTCCCTCAAACAGTGCTCTTAATTTCGCATGTACTTTAAAATACCTTATTTTAAACTTATCTACATACTTGAATATATATTCTTTGTCCTGCTTCTATACAGTATTCTACGTGGTGTTTTAAACTTATTTTCACTTACACCACCTCCAAGATGTTTACACATCCATTCCTAAGGAGTCTCAGCTACCTTTTCAATGAGCCTGTTGAAGTGCAGTGCATGGAGAAATGTACTATATTCAATCAGTTCTTGAGTGAAAGGTTTTAAATCGTTTCTAGTATTTAATTATTGCAGATTGTGGCACAGTGAACAACCTCATTTGTGTATTATTATGTGTGTATGGGGCTGTTTTTGCAGTACTCTTCCTTTTTTGCTTGTTGGTCTACATCTGTTCAGTCTTTGCTTTTTTCTACTTTTTTACTGTAATTAGTAATTTTTATTAGTATGTGCTTGTTACATGGATTGATGGTATGCATCCTAGGAAATTGCTACATCTGTACTTTAATACTTTTCTCTGTCCCTTTCCTGCCTTCTTCCCATCCTTCCCATCCCCACACCCCTTTCCCAACACCACAAAGAACATTCATTCTTATGAGGGTGCATGCTTTGGAAATTTTAGGAGAGCTTCTCACCTTACTCTCTGTAGAGCAATTCTGTGGTAACAAAAGATATTACCTGCATATATATTTTTTTTCACCTGCAAACTGTGTGCACCTGTGTTTTTAAATGACATTGTTTCCATCTTAGGGAAGCAGAGCCATAGTGTGCAAACTCTTCAACAATTAGTCTCTTCCACAGAACAGTTGTTTTTGAGATAATCTGTGTTGACGTCAAGAACAATAGTTTTTTAAATCCATTTTCACCTATGTGGTGTGACACGGTAACAGTACCTTGCAGTTCTTTTATCTTTTCCAATGATAGACCTGTTCATGCTAATTAATTTTTGTGATGTTTCGGGCAGTGTTTTTAGGAGCATTTCGGTCACTGTCCCTCAACACACATGATTTCGTGAGATCTGTAACTTTTGGAGTATAACTCGCAGTAGAATTTCTGCATTTTGTACTCTGGGTGTTTTTAGTATGCTGTCTTTGGTCACCTTCCACTGGCTGGGACACAATACCTGGCACCCACAAGGTAAGAGAAGAAAGGTTCGTTTTTTTTCTCGCTGTTCAGGGTTCTCAGCCCTGTTGCATAGTTAGCCAGTAATTGTGGCGAGGCATGAGCAGAGGGCATGGAGGAGGTCTCAGGGAAACCTTGACACTTGAAAGCACTAGCAAGGGGCCCAGATTTGCCATATAGCAGCAGGAAGCAGAGAGGGAGAAGGACAGAGCCGGCAAAGGAGCTAGAACCTTCCAGGCCACATCTGCAGTGAGCTGCCCCTTTTGAACAAGCCCCGTCTTCTGCCAGCACAGAGAACCATCAGTTAGTTAATTCATTTGTTCTAGTCAATCCCTGTGAGGCAATCACCTTTCAGATACATGGAGCTTTTGAGGGACACTGCTGATTCCAACCATAGGGTAACTATGTACTTGTTATCTGCTTAATCAGTAATGATCTGTCCTCCTACCAAGAGTAGATGAGGGTCATCCTTACCCTTCTTCCTTGCAAACTATTGTATTTTGGGCCTTTTAGTCAAGGGTATATGAAATCAAATCTGTTGGTAGTAAAAATCTACGTCTACGTCTTGATAACTACGAGAGTTGAGCATATTTGCAGAAACACATTCGGAGTTTTACTTTGTTGATTTCTCTCTCCAAATGTGTACTCTTTTTGGTTTTTCCCATTGGAGTTTTTAATTCTTTCTTAAGTGACTGCTATGTTTTGCTTTTGGAATTCCCCTCCAGTGCCTCGTGTATTTGGATACTGTGAATTACCTATGAATTTCTTGGTCCTACGCCTGGTCAGGAGAGGTCGATTATGACCTTGTGGTAGATTAGGGGCACATGGCAGATTATAAGGCTTGTGGCCTAGAAGGATACATAATCCTGCCTTGGCTTCTTCTGGGGTCCCCATATTCTTTGTCTTACGTTGCCCTGGGCAGTTGTTCTCCACCAGATCCTACTTGCCATTGCCAGCCACTCATGAGACCTCACGAAACTGTAAGCTAAAATAAACCGGTTTTGCCTTAGGTTGTCAGGTAATGTGTCTCAGCAACAAATACATAACTAAGACAGTGACCTGTGAAAGTGTTCCTTCTACAATGCTCTGGAGCTGGGTATTTGTCAATTATATTTCTTAAACCATGAAATTAAATCCAATACTCCCTAACTTCAAGCCTATTTGTCTCTAACATGAATACAAAAGGCCATTTCTTCCTGTCTATTTTAACCACATCTAAGAGCTTTAAAACATAAGATTCATGCCGTAATTTATTTTGAATAAATCCTGTTTTTATGATTTCTCCTTTTATCTTTGAATTATTTAAATTTCTGTTTTGTCTTCATTAAAAAATAGCATATTTCTTGTGACTTTTTGCTTATTTATTTAAGTTAACTTGCATGGTCATCAGAGAATGTGTCCACAGGATACACAGTGTTTTGAAGTTTGGTTAGGTTAGTATGATTGGTAAGACATGGTCATATTTGACAAATGCCCTCCTGTGCTCAAATATAATGTGTATTTTCTGCTAAATCAAAATTATGCATTGTGCTTTTCAACTCCTCTGTGTTGTTCCTGTTAGTCTGTTTATCTTTCTCATGACTGACACTTTTATGGGTAGTTTGCTGTGTGCTGCATTACTGGATTTTGACTTACTTGTGGGTCTCTGTCTTACCCCATTATTCTGTCTCATTGTGTAGTGATGAAACCATTTCCTAGGTGAAAGTCTTCACTGAAAGTTAAAACTGGGTCCAACTGGAAGAATATCTTGATGGGCCCAAGTGAGAAATTTGGAGGCCATCTAGGGAAAGACTTCAGAAAACTGGGATGTGTTGTGGTCTTCTTGGCAGAAGGAGAGGGTGCACACACTAAATGCAAAAGCAGGTCTCCACAAAGGAGGGGACAGTGTTACCTGCTCCTTAACCATGCGAGAAAAGGCTGTCATTCTTTGCTCCGTGAAAGCCATCATACTTGTAATATGTATCCCTGTTCCAGAGAAAAGAGTGAGCACAGCAAATCTTTGTGTTGCAGTGTTCTACTCTTGTTAAATCTAATTTAAATAAATTTATTTTTGAGTAAATTTAACAATGATAGCAGTTTGAATGGGATACTTGGTGCATGTACGTATGTGTGTGTTGGCCTAAACCACTCCCTGCTCGTAAATTAAGCCGTCCTTTTCTATGTCTTTACATACAGTCTACTCCCAATGTATGTGCAATTCATGCAAATGAAAGCACACTTATATCATGTCAAACTTAAAGTATATGTGTACAGAATACTCAAGTTCAATGTAAACATGTATGGCACATCTACATATTAATAAAACAGGGGAAAATAAGAAAGCACATTTATCAAACTAAAGTGTCTGTTTTCTACCTCCCTTCTTTATTAATTAAAAAACTAATTTGACCTCTTTAAAGAAGTAGAGGAAAAAGAGGAGTAGAATATGTTCTTGAAATTTTGTCCATTTTTCTCCATTAAAATATATAGAGATTGATCTTGAAAACAGAGTATGATATTTTCAAGATTTTACCATGTTTTCAAGATTTTAGCAACTATAAATTTCTTAAAGCATATTTAAGTTTGACGTATAACTTTTAAAATTTCCCTTGATATTAGAAAAAACTAGAAATGGAAAATATTACATATAATAATGTAAAAATGATAGTAAGTCTAACACTAAAAATCTGGTTACCAGATATCCAAAATACCCAAAGCAAAATAAACAGGTACATGATGATATGTATAGGCCTGTTACCTTCTTTGAAACATTAGTACTTCTGTGTCCTACTTTGGCCTAAAGTTAACGTGTTATTTACCATTATTATCTGTTTTACGAAACAGTTCTGTGTGTTTCTTCGACTGGGAAAGTATTTCTCCTTAAACAAAGCAAAATGAGCATTACATTGGAAACCAATGAGCTCTCCTAAGCTATTAGAAATATCAAACCCTTCATCAAGAAAGCTGTTTTATCAGTAACTGAATACACAGGCACTGCATAATCTTGCCCATTAAAACCTGGTCGGGTACACATTTTGGTTGCTAGGCAGCTGTTGGGGAAGCAGCTTCTTCCAGTCCTGTGGCCTCTTCTACTTGCTCCTAAGTGCCAGCCACCCCAAACTTGCCAGGGGAGTTGCTAGGGAGGTTCTTGCGTTTCTCTCCGTGTTTTCCATTTCCGTGTCACAGTGCTGCATTAGTTTGTCAGCTTTGATCAGTGACATTTCTGAAAACTTAAATACGTTAGGTTTATCTTAACTGATCCTGAAGGTTCACATTAAACAGACATAAAGCAAAGTCATAAAGCAATTTGTGTAATTTAACAGTGTGAATGAGAAAATATAAAATGAAAATGCAAGCCTTGTTATACCTCCCTGGAAGTGAAATGTTTTCAGAACACTTCAGAGGGAGGAGAATAAATGGGAAAGTGAGAAGGAGGGAAGAAAGAGAGAGCCGGGAAGAAGGAAGGAAAAAGGAAGGAAATAAAGAAATAATATTAGCAACCAGAGGAGGACGAAGGGATTGGTCATGGCAGTTAATTTCAAGAGGAGGATCCATTTTACCTACTGCCCACCCCCAACAAATGGCGAAAACCAGAGTCCGTGACAAAGAATCACCCAGCACAAAGTGTCAGTAGAGTAACTGACTCAGCATGAAAATGTACAGTCTTTAAAGTTCACTTCACAGAGGCTGGATTTTAACATGAATGTTTCATGTGATAAAAATCAGGATCCCTCTAGCACAAGGGGAAAAAAATCAGGATCCAAATTTTTACATACATGAAATTTGCCATGATGCCAGTGAAACTTTTATTACATTGCAGGATTTTTTCTAACAAGCCCCTTCAGAGGCTGTTGAACTGTAGGGATGTGTTCCATTTCCTATGATGTTAGATTTTTTAAAAAGCTTTTATTTTTCAGTGAAGGCTACTTTTATTTTTTCATGCACAAGATTTTTTTTTCTCCTGATATTGTACAAGTTCTGGCCACCACTAAACTAGGTCTACCTCGTTTTTTCTTTTTGTGAAATTTTATAGATGCACACAGTCAAAGAAAAATGTGCTGAGAAATTGCCAAATTGCTAAAACTGCAATACTACAGGTTGAGGCCTGTGGGGAAGACTTTTTTCTTTGGTTCTCAAATATTTTGCAGAGTTCTTATATTAGTTTATAGTGCTACAGTTTTTATTGGACACTATATTTGCTTTAGGAGTACAGAATTCTACGGTAAATTTTAAAAATATTTTAAGTATTTTTAGAATTTTTATGGGTAAATAGTTGTCACCATTAATGGGGAACAGTGTGATATTTTACACACACACACACACATATATAAAATATAATAATCAGATCAGGGTAAATGATGTATCTATCATGTACAGCAGTTATCTTTGTGTGTGTGTGTGTTGGGAACGTCTGAAATTCTGTCCACCAGGTATTTTGAGACATTAAACGTTTTTTGGCCATAAAGAAATATTTATTTTTTGTTCGATTTGAGGTGGAGCCTCACCTTGTTTTTCAGGCTGGTCTCAAACTCCTTAGCTCAAGAGATCCTCTTGCCTCAGCCTACAGAGTAGACACATGCCCCTGTAGTAGCTGTAGCAGTATTGCTAGCAGATTTTTTTTTTTTTTTTTAGAGAAAAAGAAAATCTGCCCTATTAAGTATGCTGAGGTTTTTGTGGTTCATTTTGAGTTTCCCCAGCTGATCTTTCTGGCTTTATATTTTACCCTACCCCCCTAGTTGTTGCTCGTTCTTGTGTTCAGGACACTTTGTAAGAGGAGAGGAAGTGAGATGTTGAGAAGGCCCCATGTTTCAGTCCCTTTTTGCTGTGTAGTACAAACGTGCACCAAACCACTGGGCCCTGATGGGTTTTTCGTTTGTAAACTCTCATCTAGTTGCAGCAGGATGATGGTTGCAACTGGACTCAAACAAAGCTCAGCTGGACAAGACCTCCTGAACAAGGGTTCCTCGCATGTCTGGGATCTCAGTGCTTCTGACAGTGGTACTGCAGTTACAAAGGCAGCCAGACTACCCACAGGACCACTCAGTTGTATAGAAGACAAGCAGCAGAAAGTGCCAGTCCTCTGAACAGTTAGATCTGGAACCACAGAAGCATCCCTTGTGCAGTAGTTCCCAATTCAGCACAGCCAGCCCAGACGGAAGGGATGCAAGGGTCTAATTTTTCTCTTTATGGAAGAGCATCATGCAGTTCAGCAAAGGAATGGCTCAGTGGTGGCCTTACTTGAACCGAGGCTACCTCACCAAGGAATTTTTGAATTCTGGGATTGGCGAGTGGTCTGTAGGGTAGGGGGACACCTTTCCTAGAAATACAGTTATGTAGTAGCAGTCAGCACTGTACAGACAAGGTTGTGTAGAGAAGCAATCATGTGCCCGTGAGCAATATACGATATTCCAGATCTTCTTTAAGTCCAAGGGAAGTACCAAGTGATCAGGCATTACTGCAACACATACCAGACTTCTATTTCTCTTTCTCACCAAGCTTAGATGATCTGCTGTCTGAAATGTCACTTGTCATGGCAGTCTTATGCCCACCGATTCCTCCTGTCTCAGTGTAAAGCTAGTAGATGACTTTCAGAGCTCTTCTCCCTTTGCCTGTCTACCTGTCAGTGGGCCCATTTTTCTCTTTAGAACGGTATTACATGTTCATATGAGAAAATCTTCAAAGGTTTTAGAGAGGAAAATGAGAGAATCATACACAGGAGTCCTCAATTCTCCTTCTGTCTCGGTGTTTAGTGGTGCAAGGAATGTTGGTGGATGAATTTTGCAGATTGACCTGGGCAATCAGAGTGAATAATTGTATGTGGTATTGAATAGCATTCTGAAAAGAAATAGTATTAAGACACACCCATACCTAAGGCACGCATAACATCTGGATAAAAGATGAATAATTCTGACAACCAGCTTTAAGACATGAAATCTTATTGGAACGCCAATTACAATGCTCTAGAATTCAACCAAGCTAAAATTCTCTGGTTTGATTTTCTGTTACGGAAATCAATCCAAATAGAGCACTGACACCTAGCTGAAAGTTGCTAGAAATAGTATTTTTGTGTATTTTGGATGGGTAATTTCTAATTTTTATATTGGACTTGTTTTTTCCAAAACTCTAAAGCTACAGACTACTTGCTATGTAAGGAAGGTATCCCAAGCTAAGATTTTTACCCTCTGACTATCACAGATTGGTTGGTGGGGCAACTACCAAAGTGAGCGAGCAGAAGTCACTAGATGCCACCTGATTCAACAGCGAATCAATCAGGATTGTTGACTCCTGTCCCTCCTCGTTGGGGACCTAAATTCTTGATTGTTTCTGAATGCAAGAGTGAATGTCCAGGGCTGTTATTTGCATTACAGATTAATATTCTGTGTTCTTAGTTCTCACTGGAGATTAATGAGCAAATCATGAAGATAATTAAGATACGCACATGTGTTATAAAATGAAAAGATAGTATGCAAACATTAGTACAAAAGGACATTCTCAAACAACGTGCTCATCAGAAGCGTCCTAGTGTACCGCACATTAGCCTGTACATCCCACTGCCTTACTTTACTTTGTATGTTCCACAGTTCTCTGGCATCTTACTTTTCTATTGAAGATACCAACCAGTTTTATCTCCCAACGCCAGTGTATTGTGCTCCGATTCTGTGACTAGAAAATGAGGTAATAAATCAGGACTACCTGAAAATTTTATCGTCCCTTTCATTTTATAGCTAATGTCTTCACCATTCCTCCTCTTTAAAAAGTCATCCAGTGCTTTCACCATACTCTTCATTCTTATTTTCTATAACAGATGAAATTGAGTGTTATAAATTCATTTACTTACATGGCAAGTGGAACCCTTTGTAAGATTGTTAGGATTGGAGGGCATGAAATCCCGCCTTTCCGATTGCCTGGACTGCACGATGTGAAGAGGAATTCTGAGACCACATGTCAAATACGTCATATATAAATATATGCAAGTGTAAAGACTTACTGTTTACACTGTAACTTACTAAGGTATGGATGAGCACAAGAAACCTAAGTATAATAATTAAGAATAAAACTTTTATGTCTGCCAACTATCAGGAGACACCTGTGATGACGGGCACACACACATCCAGGTAGGTTGCAATATTATTATTGGTCATTGCTGCCTTTTCCTCACCAGCAAATACTTGTAACATCTGCACACAACGTTTTCCTTTGGACTGGCTAGGTTGGGGGGGAGACGCAGTATGTGGAGTTGGCACTGCACTATGCTGTCAGTGCACACTGTTCCCTCATCACCATGTCATCTTGTCACCTGTGCCGGTCCCACACAGAATCACGCAATTGAGTCATGAAAAATATTACATAAAAAAATGGTAAAAATTACCATCTTGTGGAGCCACATGGCTAGCTGACCAGGACCATACGTTGCCTATGGACACAGGTTGCCTGGCCGTGCCTGCAAGTTAAGAAATATTCTGGGGAAAATAATTTAAAACTCACAGTCTCTGATTTGAGCCGGAACTCCACCACACCTGTATGATCCACTTTCGCAACCTGAGCAGGTTCATTCATCCTCATTTGCTCGATGACTGAGCCAGTCACCCATTTGGCCCACACTGACTGTTCCATGAGCAGTGCTGATACTGAGAGCATAGAATTAAAAAAATAAATAAGTAAGGACTCACTTGACCTATTTTTATAGGTGCTGTGCCCTGGGTGCCTAAGATTCTGCCGGCCACGAAGGAGATACAGTCTTCTCCTTTCTTTCTTTTCTTCCTTCCATCCTTCCATCTTTTTATCTTTCCATCTTTCTTTTTTGTTGTATAAATTAGTGTCATAAATACAAATACAGATGACTGGGGAAGAAGAGAAGTGAGGACATGAAAGCTTAGTAGACCAGAATGTGGGCAGATGGCTCCACGTCGTGGCAATCCTCGTGGGCTTGGAACCCCTATCGATCAGTCTTAGCCCATGAACTGCTAGCGTTAGCCCAGTGTCATGACAAAAGCAGTTTTCATTTGGTAAAGAGTACCATAATAAATGATTCAGTTCGCCGTAAAGACTTGATAAACATTTGAAAAGATGAGTATGCTGAGCCTAATTTAAAACATGACATGTATCAGAATATCACATGGTACCCCATAAGTGCATACAGTTTTCCATGAATCAATTAAAGTATATTCTATAATAATTTGGTATATGTTCCACACAGGACAACATAGTCATTGAAAGTGGTAAGAATAACATCAATTTTTACATGAAAATCTTAAAGATGCATGATCTACTCAAGAGGACAAGAAGATTTGCAGGGGTTAATTTTTATTTAATTAAAAAAATGATTCGTAAGAAAGCCCTCGTTTAGCTCAGGTGTCCGGTGAATGACCTGTCATTTGCGGTTATCTTACCTTCTCTTTAGCCATCTTATCTAGAAACCAGAGTGGGACTTACTGATTCTCTAGCATTTCTACTGTAGTGAAACTTCTATCAAAGCATCTCTCCTCCTATTGGTAATACACTGTGCAGTCTTTCAGAGGCTCACAGGTGGTTGAACCTTCCCCCAGCTGTAAATCACAACCTAGAACACGTCTTGCATATTGTAGAAGACAGAAAAGAAAACACCTTGTCAGCCAGCAATCAGAAGCACATTGTAAGTCAGGAAGTCTCAGGCTCAAAGAGTCCTTTCACACAAACCTTCCTGCCAATTTATTTGGACCAGCCAGACGACGCCCTCCCTCCCATCTTTCAAATTACCCAGCATGTGTTAGATTGCCTTTAAAATGTTTCCAAACCACCGGAGTACACCTCTTCACAGGCCCTCATTGAGGAAATGCAAGATTGAGGTTGTGTCAGATGTAACTAATGATTAGAATGATTTCCACCTTCTCCGCGTTGTTGACGGGCAGTGAATAAAGGCGATGTTGTTACACCTACAGTTGATCTATTGAAGTTAGGACTTGGGCTTGACTCATGAAAATATGACCTTTTTTCTAGGGCTATTCTCAGCCAATGATTTAGAGCCCTAATACTCTATATTTATTTAATTTTTTTGCTAATTCTTCCACTGTTCACCAACGAGGTGTATTGTTACTGCTTAAATGTGTGGTTTGCACAAAGCAGGTGTGGCAAACACATGTGCATGCACACACATGTGCACACACAGAAATAAATCACAGACTCCTCCGTGAAAGTTGGGGATGGTAGCACACTGTTACTATTTCTTCTACTATCGTTTCGATTTGGGTATTAAGAATTGTACCTCAGTTACGAATAAATAATATGTGATTTTACAAATATAGAAAAAGTTTAAATTTGTTTAGAGATGTATTATAGTAAAAGACTCATTGTCATTAATCCCCCTCAAAATACTTCCCCTCACTGCAAACCAACCCGTTGTTGTCGCCCCTTTCTGAAGCAGGTCTACAGGTCCTCTCTCGTGGTTTTCTTTCGTTGTACTGTCTACTGCCTCAATTTCCAAGTGACTTATCTTTTGTGGTCATTTTGACTTTGAGAAAGAGCCCGAAAGCCCACAGTGCCAAAAGCAGTGAATAAGGAGAATCGCGAAACACTATCTCTTTTTTTGGAGCCTGCCTTTCCAATGGATAGCTGTCCCCAGCAGTATTCAATATATTTTTGATCATAATATACAAAAGAAGCCTCCCAGAGCTGCTTCTGAAATTGGCAAGAGTGGTAGGATAGTGTGTTCGCAGTGAGAGGAATACCTCAATGGGGATCCATGACAGGGTGGCTTTTACTGTCATCATTTTTAAATGTTCACTGCATGTTTTGATCACTTATTGATCAACCCTGTGAGTAGAAATTAGAGGAGTTGTGGCTTCTGAGCCAACCCCATTTGATCTGGTGTTTGGCACTACCAGTCAGAAGCTCTGTGACCACTGGCAAACATTGAGAGTGATTTGGAATGCCATTCTAATGTGGTGAGGCTTTCTGTCTCAGGCACAGGAGGGCTTTTAATGGTCTTGGAACAGAGGAGTAAAATGATAGGGAAACATGTCAAGGTAATGTGCAAAGAGGAGATGTGTGGAAGGCAGTCACTAGCTGCCTGCTCCTTCTGGCCAAATAAAAGTTGTCTGCATCTAGTCTCAGGATCAACTCTGAGAAAGTGTGAGGGCTGATGGGCTGAAAAACAAAGAAACCAAAAAAGAGGAAGAGGACGTGCTGGCTGATGGATGGTGTATCATCAAGGTGTATAACTTACTGTTCTTTTCAGTAGTTTATATTCTTTTAATATTAACTCATAAAAATGCATCATTTGTTCCATGCCTTACTTCACGGCTTCATGATCAACATGTATTGAATCCATCCTGACCTTCCAGCAATAGCCTAAATCAACAGTGACCAGGAGTTCAGAGATGGAACTTCTCTCTCAAACTTCCCTCCTTCTCCATTTGCATAAGATTTTGAACCAGCAGCACAAATTGGACCAGGCAGACAGGAATGAGGTGGTTCCAGCAAGCTGTAGAACACAGATGTGACTTCAGACCCAGCTGTGTGTAATTTGCCTCCCACTTGGAGGTAGAGTTGTGATTAGACTGCAAGCAGGTGAGGTGCAAGAGCCCCCTTGCTCCTTCAATCCCAGTGCTCATTTAGTGCTCGCAGTGGCCTCAGGTGGTGACCGTCCTCTTTCCCTGCCATTCAGTGGCCAGAAGTGAGCATCTACTCTGGACTCCTGAGTTCTCACAACTTCTTCCTTCAGATGCGAACTTGGCCTTGTAACCATCAGTGGGAGACTGAGACACCTAAGCAGAAAGGGCAGAACCTTTGGAAGCCAATGAGTGAAGCACAAGGGCCGATTGTGGGCAGATTGGGAGTCGGCTGGTAAGCTGGCGAGCGTGGTTGATCATCATGAACGAGGCATGCCCCGTATTAACTGCCCGCTCATCTCAGAATTCTCGCTGGGGTATTAGGTTGATTTGCTTGAGATCCCTCGTGCCTGTGAATATGGTCTAGGAGTTTTCTTTCATTTTTTTAATTCCCAGCACACACCTGTTCTAATATCATGTTACAAAGTCTTAACTAGAAATTCTTGAGAGCAAGGCTAAAAAAATAGCATTAAAAAAAAAGAGATTCAGTGACATTTTCACAATTGCCTTTTTTATTAGTGGGAAAAATTCTTTTTCAGATTCTAGGGGATTGCTGTTGCAACTGTGTGTATAAAAGAATTTTAGAGGTGAGGTTCAGAGGCCTTTGTGCAGATCAAGAAGCCAAGGCCCGTATAAGTTAATTGACCCATGCAAATTGTGTCTCCAGTGACAACCGGCCTAAACCAAAATCCTTTCTCAAGCCATGCTTTGGTTTTTTCCAGATGAAAATCATCTATTCATGTATTCACCTTTCCTTCAAGTGTTTATTGAGCAGCTAGTAGGTATCAGGCACTATCCAGCCACTGAGAGCGCAGTGGTAAGCAGATGTGATGAAATCTCTGTGCTTAGATGGTGGTCAAATGCTCTAGTCTTTATTGGTCAGAACACATCAGTATTATTGGAAATGCAGAATCTCTGGCCCCATCCCAGACCTACTGAATCAGAGAACAGTTTGGAGCAGTGTCCCCTGGAGTTGAATATGAATACTGGAGTAGCGAGAAGATAGAAAAATAAATTTGAAAGGAGAAATGGAAGGTCTTTAGAAAGCTTTTTTTGGAGATGACACAAGAGAGAGACACAGACAGAGTGTGCAGGGCTCTAAATCGTAAGGGACAAGTACACAGTGAGAAGTGGGAAAACACTTTGCAAACCAGAAGATGTTATATACCTGTCAGGGCTGCTGTAACTTCCTTCTCGAAGTTACCTTCAGCTCAATCCTGCTAACGAGTTGGAAAAGGCATCAATTATCAGATGATTCGAATCCCACCATAACTTCCAGGCATGCACTTTAACATTCCCGGTGGAAAAATAGATTGGTCGTATCACAGAATCAGGAAAATGCAAGGAATTTCTGGAAAGACCAGCTGACATTTCCCCAGAGAGAACTTGTGTTTGAGGCTCTAGGGTGAGGTGGGAGGTCAGGCAGTGAAAGCTGAATTGAGGACAGATCTGTGGGAGCCTTTACTGATGAGAAATGGGAAAATACTGGAGGTTTCTGAGCAGGAGTGTGGACTGACTCCAAGTATGCCACTGAAGGTGACTTTGGCACCTTTGTTGGGTTTTCCAGTCTGCTGGGAGAGGCCCGTACTGTGTTGGCAGTGGTTGGGTGTGAACAGGAGTCAGTCAGTCAGAAGAGAATATTGACTAGTCAGCATGTATAAATCCAGGTAAGACTGGAGTGCCCGCAATTGGCAATTGGCTTTAAAACCAGTTGCGTGTGAGAACTAAGAAGAAGGTGTAAAGGATGAACCTCAGATTTGGGGCCACAGTGGAAAGCCTTGGAAGTGCATTGGTGGAATACACTGAACTTTCAAGAAATGCTGAAATGATTGTTACCGGAACAGCTAATACCACTGGGTACCATGTTCATGCTACATAATTGGCAAAACTCTATTGCAAATCGGGTAAAATCGTATTACTTTTATCAATGGATTAGATAAATGGAGGCTCAAAATATAAAGTGACTTGCATAAAGTTGAAGAACTACTTTTCAAGAAGAGATCTATGTATCCAGTTCTTTGTATGTCACCATTTGCAGATAGTTGGACAGTAGAAATGAAAATCAAAGAGCCAAGAAAAATCCTCACGGTGGCTTTATCTGAGAGAGTGAGAAAAGGAATTTTTCCCTGTCTGTGACACTCCACAGAGCACCGTCACATCTATTCACTATGTCTCCATAGACTTATAGACTTATAGATTTGAAATGAACTATTTTCCATTGGCCGTTTGTGATGGATTTCTATGAATCCCTCCAGTGACTGTTTTAATAGTATTTTTCTAATACTGGTGTGTTTCTAGGTTAGTTCCTAAGCTATATTTTAGGAGCAGATCATGACCGAGAATTTTTTTTCAATTCTGAAAATGCTACTCCAGTGGTAATTGATAAACCATCCCATACTGGAAGACAAGTAATATAATGCAACTTACATTTCAAAGCCCTGTCACTTCCTAAAAAAAAAACCTTGTGCAAAAATAAATATTCAGAACACAGCTGATACACCACAGATTTGCCCTGAAGTTATCACTTGATGATACTATAATAAATAGCATTACCATTTTTGTATTCTGGCTCATTCTTATACAAGTTGTGTGTTTGCTAGAAATGAGTAGTATTATAAGCCCTGCTAACAAAAATCACATTTCTGTTTTCCAAAGAAGTTTTTCTTATGCCATAATAAATGAGGTTTTCTTTTGAAGTCCGCCGTGCTCTTCCTGTTCATAAGGGTATGAGCTGTGGCTTTGCGGTATGTCTAGTCTGCTGTTTCCAGATTGGGCTGTTTGGCTACTTGTATCTAAAAATTTTCAGTTTTCCTGCCTAGGTGGAAATCAAGATTTGGTGTTACTTGACTGTTACTAGTGAAATGGTCTACTAGTAAAAACAAATGCATACAGGTCCAGAATAAGTACTTAAATCTTTCCTTTCTAAAATCCAAAATTATGGCACACCCAAATATAGATATTATGTAAGGACTGAGCTAATGGTCTATCAAGTTTTTTGAGGGTTACTGAGGATTGAATCAAGGAGTGCTGATCTTCCTCTTGGCTTTATTTATGTATTTATAGAAAGGGTCTCATTAAGTTTCCCTGTCTACAAACCTGAGGTCCTCCTTCGTCAACCTCTCAAGCATCTGGGGTTACAGAAGTGAGCCACCAAACACAGATCACCATTGCAGATTTGTGTCAAGCAGTTACTCCTCATAACCCTGCAGATTGAGTCTTGAAAGAGACTCATGCCAAATTCATTATCAATTATGGCTTTCACGATGTAAATAATATCTCCATCCATTTAGATATGAGAGCTGTGCATACAGGAGTCGTGTTTCGCATCTTGTGGCCCAGATTTAACCAGATTCCTTTTCCAAAATAACATTTCTTGGTTCAGCTTATCCTTGTATGTGCTGGGATCTGTCCGTTTTGAGTCATTCCTGCTACCCCCACTTGGTCTCTTATGACACTCGGTGGCAGCCTCCTCAGTGGGCAGCTGGCCATCCGCTGCTTTTCCTCAGTTGTCTTTACCCTATGATGAGAGTCTTAGTTACCAGTTGGTCAGAAGATCAAGGTTTATTAGGATCTTTTTCATGACCTTCAAATCTTTGTGTGTTCCAGTGTGTTTACTTCTCCAGAGTCTTTGTTGGCGTTTTTCTCATATCTGGAAGGAAGAAGGGAAGAAGGACTCTGCATGGAGGCTGCTTCTGTTTCTGTGTCTCTGCAGTTGGCTCTCTTTGTCCGGGTTCATATCTCAACTCAAGTGTTAATTCCTCAGCATAGTCTTCCTGACCTTGGAAGTTGTTTTTCTTCTTTCCTTCCTTGCTTCTCTCCTCTTCCTCTTCTCTGTCCTCCTCCTTTTCCTCCTCTTTCTTGATCTTCCTCCTCTGTGTATGATTAAAAGACATGCATACCAATTGGGAAATTCAGATTGTTGAACAGGAGATGAGAAGAAGTGGACCAAGAACAGACTCACAGAAGTTGCATCCACTAAAGTTTGAAGCTAATTTTGCTTTTTTGCCACATCGCTTTTCAGTAGCAGAAATAATTAGATCCAATGAAATTTTATAAAATAGTCGTGGCTGCATTTCACTACAAATCACTCATAAATTTCTGTTTTGTTAAATTATGGGCTTTCAGTTTTGTATAGCTGGAGGATCATAGTGTTACCTTCATTTGACTGTTATCAAAAGTGTGGAGAAACCATCACTGGGAGATCACTGGATGAGTTCTTTTATAAGATCTCTTTCTGTGAGTAGGCCAGAGTTGTACAGACTGGCTGGAAGAGTATGTATCCTCCGACTTTTACTTTGGTTCCTAAGAAAAGTTTTTATTACCTTTGTATTCATTAATATGTATTCTCCTTCTTAGCTTTAGTGAAAATACATAATCAGCTTTCCATTTCTGTGGTTATCATATTTTCAAAGGCATGAAAGAAATATGCTATTTGGAGAGCATGCCTTTACCATGTGGTGCATGTCAGCTCTCTCCTGTTTCTTGGTGGATTTTCCTTTGACATGCGAGGAAGTAAGCACTGAAAAAAACTAGGATCTGTGGGAGTCGGTGGTTACATTCTCAGCCCTGTCATGACTAGGTGGTCCACTACACCACCTCCAGAGTGTCACGGGTGGTAAGGCTCCTTTTGCTTAGAGTGGCAATTGTTCTCCACCTCTCCTTTGATTCCCTTCCTTTCCTCTTTTTCTCATTCCCCCATGGTTCTACACATATTTTCTATGTTCACCTCACAATATGCTTTTTCTTGACTTATTTAGCAATATATCTAACAGTCGTTAAAGTGGTTAAAGTAATACACTCTTTCTTGACTCACTTAGCAATATATCTAGCAATGGTTAAAATGTGGAAGACGCCAAAATACTCATCAGTGGACCAATGAATACATAAATCATGGTATATGTACACAATGGAGTACGACTCTTCTATAAGGATGGATAGTTTTCAGGGTCTTTTTGGTAAATGGACACGACTTGATACCATCATGCTTAGTGAAGTGAGTCAGGCCCAGAAAGGTAAATACCCAACTGTTTCTCTAATATGAGAAACCCAAAATAGAGTCATTTAATAGAACTAAATGGGGAGGGAAATGTCTTTTAGGGGGAAGAAGGAGGACATGAGAGGTTCACAAAAGAGAGGGAAGAGTTTGTAACTGACGTGATATATATGTGCACACAATACTGAAGTAGTTCAGTGTAAACATGCATCATGTATATACTTATTAATAAAATGGGAAAAATATTTCTCTGTAAAAAGTTATGCATCAGGAAAAGAGTCTGCTTCTGAGGGACCCACGACAGATGCCTTTTTGTTTATGAAAGGTTGCTGTTAAAATAAGATTTGATGCATAAAGTCAGCCTTACAAGACTGGTATGTCTTACCAGTTGTTAAAATATTGAGCACCTCAGTACAAGTTAGTGCATAGCTGCTTCCCTGAACCTCACAGGGCATGACAGTTATTCTGCTCGCCAACTTCTTCCCGTGATTCAGCATCAAGTTAATACTTATCACCACAGGGAACTTCAAAAGACCCTTGTCTTGTGGTGTGGGCCCCATCCGTGTTGAATGACTAGAGAAACTGTTGTGAAAGTTGTTAAATCCTTATAAAAAGACATGCATTCATTTGGTAGCCAGTGCATGCACATTTAAAGTAGCTGTCTATCTCTGATTCTTGTGGAGACCCTGAGGTTACCTTCTCTCAACCAGTCCTTTTCTGTACGTGGATGTCCACGAGCACCAGGTGTCTGACTGTGTGTGGTAGGTGTTAATAAAATGAATGATTAGAAGAGCTGAGAAATGGAAGAGTAGAGATAGCCATCAACATGTGATGATGGCCTTCTAAGAAATTATCTGTTCATTCCATTTGGTCTGGTCCTATAGGCTATGTCCTGTGTGCAGCACCATTGTGCTTAGAGTCAATACAATGTCCAATAGAGTGCAACAAGGTGGATTTCTCTGTGCTTATATTCATGTCACTGCTTTTTTTTTCTTACTCCAAAATATCAGAGTATAGAGATGTACTAAAGTCGAGAGAGAGAGAGAGAGAGAGAGAGAGAGAGAGAGAGAGAGAGAGAGAGAGAGAATTAGGTTTGATAAATTAAGTTCCAGGCCCAGCTCCAGGTACCAAGAGCCACTGCCCACTTTGTAACCCCTACCCATCAGGTATTTTACAACCTGTGTTCCCTACGTCATACAGAGGCTGTAAGTTTTATAGATGGCAAAGCCTTTTAGTGCCAGTTTCATGGCGATTACATGTTCGTCACCTCGGGAGTACCTGAGAATTCAGGAGGAACTGGAACAGGTGAGCAAAGTGAATGTGTTCCAGTGACAGCCATTCAGGACTGTGTCTTCCATACATCTGATGATACCTTGGAGCAGCCCAGTGTACACCTGTAGTTCAAGCTTTATCTGCTGGGTATTAATAGACATGCCAGATGTGGCCATAGATGAATCCTTTATCAGAAGCAGGGGATTGCATAAACTCCGTGCATTTTATAGTTTCTTCGGGCACAGTAATCCTAAAATTCAAATCACAAGTGTGAAAATGGTAATTTCAGGGTCACTTTAGGCTTCTCCTTTTGCAAGGCAAGATTAAGATACAGTTTCTCACTATTTAAATTTGCTATTGAAGTTTTAGTGTGACGACGAAGATTCTGTTAGTGAGGGTCAGTATGTGCTCTCCGCAAGCGCAGGGAGGCATAGTGTCGGGCATGCAGAAAGCGTCTGTGTCTGGGGATTACGCTTGCAGATGCAGCAGCTTCCCAGCCCTTCAAGGCACTTTACGTTTAAAAATCAGATTTTTCCTAGAAGAACATTCTGCTTTGTCCTTGTTTCCTGATATTTGGACATATGCAGAGTAAAGTTTTCTTAAACCTCTTATTTCTGTGCATGACTGATTTTTGGGTGTGGTATTATTGCTGTGTGTGACTGTATTTTGTGTATGGAAGTTTTACAGAATCAGAAATCAAGTAAGGAAAACGGGCTGGAGGAATAGCACAGTGGCTAACGTGCTTGCTTAGCACACACAAGGCCCTGGGTTCGACTCCCCAGCACCACATGACCCGGGCCTGGTGGCACATGTTCCCTCCATGACTTTCTGCTTGCACTCGAGTCAGAAGGCTGAGGAAAGAGAGGTGCCCTGAAGGCCAAGGCTCCATAGTGAGTTCAGAACCAGCCGGGGCTGCAGAGCAAGACTGCCTTGAATTTCATGTAAGTGCACAATTTCAGTGTATGTTCTGCTTGGTGTCTCTTTGGAGCCTGGGCTGGCCTTGGACTCACAGCAATCCACCTGCCTCAGCCTCCCAAGTGCTGGGATTACAGGCGTGCACCACCACGCCCTGCTTATGTGGTGCTGGGGAATTGAACTTGGGTACTTAGTACTTGACTTAGTGCTTTCTAGGCAAGCGCTTTAACCACCGAGCCATTCCTCCAGCCCTAGACAAATTTTTAGTAAATAATAGGATATTTTATTCTTTGGAAAGGTGTTCAGTGTAGAATGTCCCTTAATTCTCTTTGTGATTAGTTGTATCATTTTCTGACTATTTGCTTAATATTAACCAATTTTGATGAGAGCCAGTGTGAGACAAGCAAAATGGTTAAAATGCAAGAAAGAAGTCATGGATGGAACAGCAGGGTCAGGTCGAGAAAAACGAAGGTCTTTCCCAGTGACCAGACCTGTTGCCTCTAAAGGAGTGTTCGCACCTCAAGATTGACATAGAAACAGGCTGCATGGCTTATAAACACATATTCTTGGTCACTTATTTAACATCCCCTCATTTAAACGTCATTCCTGTGACAGTGTCAATCAGGGCTAACATTATTTAAATGTTGCTTTTATGGAAAAAGAGAAAATTGGCCCCGTCTTTACTGATAAGACTTTTCTAGGTTGTCAGTGACTGATTATATGGGACAGACATGGAAATTATAGTCTGCTCTCCTCCAACTCAGATGGTTTTCAGGTGGTTTAATGAAGCCCTGACAACCAAATAGCTCTTGTAACACTCATGATAAGAGCACACGCCACGCTCTACACTGAAATTCACATTATCATTAAACTAAATGTTTCTACATGCATCTTATTTGTCTCATTTGAATGAAATATTTAATAAACCAGTGATCTGTGGAAAATAAATGGAGGTGCATGGCCTTGCTGAGGAACACTGAATGGAGATGAGCCAGGAAGTACCAATTGTGGTCTTTTAACATTCTTAAATCATAAAATCCCAGATCCCATTCCATGGTCGTTGTGTGCAGCATTTCGAATTATTGTACATAACCTTTGTCTATGAGTCAGATTTTTTTTTCAAACTTCCGATTATATACTTGTGGGTGGTATGAATGGAGTAGGATGGAAAGGGGACAGAGAGTGTATATCAACACTGTGTCAGAATACCTCTTTAATTTTAAAATTCCAGTGACTGCTTGAAAATCATGATCCTTTCCTGCAATACATTTTGGAGCCCATTCAGTCCTACTAAGACTATGAACTTAATTATTGTAATACCCTGAGTGTTCTTTCAAGTGAAAATATCAGAACATGAAACTCCCATGACCCATTACTGCACAGACACACACACAGGAAATAAATGAAAACTGTCAATACCAACCCTGTCAAAACTCTAAAAAAGGTGTATCTCAGCATTAATAAAGAATCATGAATACAGAACTTCAACACAGTAAGAGTCCTTCATGACCTTGCCACCAATCCCTCCTCAGTGTTGGAGCAGTCTTAAAGATGGCGCTCTAGCTTCCCAGCATGCCTTTCTGTTTCTGGAAGGAGCAGTGGTCCACCTTATTGACTGGGGTTTGTGTCTCCCTGTTTTGGCTAGTCTGGCTGTCCCTGCAGGAATGACAGGTATTTATCTTTGTTTTACCTTGCTGAAAACACTTTCAGGAAAAAGCTACTATGCAGAAAAAATTCCATAAAAACTGAGAGGCAGATAAACAAATTGCCACCTAGAGTGAAATATGACACAACATAAATAGTAGTCATGCTTAAATCCTGAGACAAATACTTGGGAGACGTCCTTTAATGGATAATGGCTTTGAAAAATCTCCCAGAGAATTCAGAGTCTAAACAGTTCTCCACATGTCCAAGGCAGAACCCATGGTCAGAAGAGCTGTGAGAACACCCTTCACTTTCACTTCCAGTTTAAGAAATAAGACCTTCAGACAGCAGGAAATGAGGACTAAGGCAGAGTTGTAAATAGGCAGGCTAAACACTCAACACGTGTCCAGTACAGAGCCAATCTACAAAGACCACACACACACACACACACACACACAGAGAGAGAGAGAGAGAGAGAGAGAGAGAGAGAGAGAGAGAGAGAGAGAGAGAGAGAGTTTGTATGCATATGCACATATGTGATGGCTCCAAGCATGTCAGTTAGCCAGCCAATGACAAGCAAAACAAATAGAGGCTTTAGAGACACACAGCAAAAAAGTACAGCTTAGAGAGCCTCCTTAAGACACAAAATCTATTTCAGTTCTTGAACACATTTCTGTGCTTAAGTGGGTGCCATGTTCTAAGCATTGAAGAACTGAAATACGAGTTTGACAGTTCAAACAAAAGTACAAGATTCTTCTTTCTCTTCTCTCTGTGTGTGTTACATAGAATTGCTAAGAGCTGGACCTGCCAGCTCCTGTCTGTATTCCAGCACTTTGCAAGGCTGAGGCAGAAGGATCGAATTCAAGCCCAGCCTGGTCAACTTAGTGACCTAATGAGACCTCGACTGAAAATAAAAATGAAAAGAAAAGATTAGGGAATAAAACCCAGTGCAAAGGCCCTGGTCTCATTCCCAAGTACTGAAAGAAAAACTGTTGTCTGCTGTGGTTTAATTGTCAATAAAAGGATCTTAAAATACTATTTTCCCTCCTTGTTAGTTTTCTTGCGTTTCTCATTTGTATTCAATAAATTTGTTTGGACTCCTCAATTTGCATGAAAATTAAATTGCATTAACAGAGGCAATTATAAAGTGCGGTCATAAATAGACTAAATCTGCTTTACACCCTAATCTAATCAACATAAAGATCAATGTAATGGGCTTTAAAGAAAGTCAAGCCAACAGTTGATAGTAGTTTTTTTCTAGAAAATTAAGGATGTTCACTACAGTCAGTGTGTACAGACTAGTAAGACTGGTCCTCTCCATCCCATCACCTGAAATTATAAGGCTAAGTCATTATGATGTTCTTCCAGAAAAAAAAAAAAAAAAAAAAAACCTGGTCTGAGATGGAATAGCATCTAATTAAGCCTGTGGTAAGGTTTCCTGTTAGTAGATCCTCCCTTGGTTGAAGAAAGATAGAGGGGACTGAGGGGTCTTTGCCTGCTCTGTCCTAGCCTGCTTTGCCACACTCCAAAGCCTTTGCCAGGGACAGAAATTGAGACCCACCCGTACATGCACCTTACTCACATCTTGAGTTTTGTCCTTCACAACAGGGAATCTCCACCTTGTCTACAGGTGGAATCTCCAGGCTCCCTGAAAAAAAAAAAAGAAATAATGGTGGTGCTCCTCTCCAGAATTACTCTGATACACTTGGGCCTAAATGTACTCTGGCCCTTCAGAATTTGAAAAGCTGCCCAGTGGCCCTCCTGCAGAGCCATAGCTCCACTGCTTTGTGGTTAGCAGTGCCCCACCTGTGGGCAGAAAAACAACTGTGCATTGAGAATTCGGGAGAGTGAAAGAGGTTCTGTCAAAAAGAGTACTTCTTTGACAGAAAACAGGTTAAGAGCTCCTTGCTGCCAGCTTAAGGGGCAACTTTGCAAAGCAGTGTCCTTGCCTCTCCCCACAGGCTAATGACTAATATTTGCATGAAATCTGCCGGTCTAACACAATGATGTGTAATCTTTTTGCCAATGCATGACTGTTTTGTGGACTTAAAATTATTTTTTTTTAAAGTAGACAGTGTTTTAAAAATTAGCCTAACTCCATTTTAAACATTGCCAACTGAAATCTGAAGTACATTGACAAGGTGACTTCACTTGGGAGCGATCTTTAATATTCATCATACCTGAAATGAAGTAATTTCTAGAATATTTCTAATCTCAGATTGCCGCCTCTGGTAACATTCGGATGATGCTGTATATATACTAACTGGAATAGATTCTGAATCTGGAAAATTATGGTCTGACTTTATGAAATAAACAATTCTGAAGTTTTATGAACTATATCATTGACCAGTCTAGAAGCCGTTGATGTCATTACTTGCAACTTAATAGCTTATGTAGTGCAAATCTGTGGGACTCAGACTGTAGACCTGAGATGAAAAGTCCAGGAAGAGAAAAGGACATATTCTGTTGAGTCACATGTTGGGAAGGTGGTCATTTTGTAAATAATTTGCAGTTGGTACAGCCTTTATGTGAATTGTCAAGTAGGGCTTGCATTAATATAACAAACTAAAAATTTACCTAAGAATCAAAGGAAATGATCAGTTTATTTTTTTTAATGGTACAGAGACTAGTATGGCTTTACTGAGTGAAACAAATGAATTAAGTACAAATGTCCCCTTTGAAAATACCTAGGTTTCCTGAAGCAGGAGGAATAAAGGCCCTATCATCTCCCTCTCTGGCCTGTCTGTTTTCTGTCCCAAACTTACAAGGAAACAAGAGGCAAAGGCTGGCTGGGATGTTTCAGAAACGTTTATCTCCTAGGCACCGAGAAAGGTGAGAAAGCTGTAGGTCTAAATAAGCAAACAGAAAAAGCAAACAGAAAATATATGATATATTTGATCAACCAGTATCTTTTCTGTCCTTCCAGCAATATAACCAGCCAAAAACTGAGTTTTACTATGTTTATTTTGATTTATGTCTAAGCAAACGTGGTGAGGTAGGACTCTAAACAATTTTTTTCAAGAAGTTATATATGTCTGGAACTTGAGTTTTGTTCTTTCTCCCTGCCTATTTCTTTATACCTGTGAGGCACAGGTGAACATTGAAGCTTCAGCTGCCATTTTGAACCCTGAAGCGGCCTTGCAGTTGACAGGCATGGCTGAGGCAGGGAGAGCAGCAGGAGTCAGCTTCCTATTGACTGAGCTTGCTGAAGAAAAAGTGATCATTAAGCACTAAAAATTAAGCCAACAGTTTCATGCCGTTATATATTTGTCATCAAATATGTAAATAAATTCTGATACAGGTAGTTTTGAATCTCTCCTTTTAATTTTTGAATAGTTTTAAGATCCCAAACTATTTATGCTTTTATATACTTGATATTTGTACTTCTTTTTTATAGCCTTCCAGATAATATCTGACTCTTCGTGTTAAGCTGCTGTCTTCTCCTGAGCATACTTACTTAGGATAAAGCTTATGCCTTAAAAATAGATGGACACAGTCTTTCAGTATTGAGCATCACTGCTTTGTGTACTGAGAGAGTAAATGGATGACATATCCAAACTTATGTTGGTTTTTCAGCTTGTGATCTCAGTACATACTTCACCCAAAGGTTGTTTATTTCCCATAAGCATGAAAAACAGATATTCTAACACCTTTGAAGACAAACGGTGTTGGGAAGTGAGGTGTGACTTATCCTTGGGAATGTGAAAGACACCATTTCCTAGGAAACATATGAATATGAATGAGGTGATCTTTTAAATATCATCAATTAAATATTTCTGCTGGGTAACTTTTAAGCTGTTACATTTTATATGGAATTGTATTTCAGCTCTGTTTTGCCCAGTAATCCTAACACTGGATTTGATAAAGGGATATTACTGAGTTTCCTTGGTCTTGCAAATTTGGCACACAGTTAATTATGGTGTATGGTCACTTAATCTACAGTAACTACAAGTTGGGAAATCTGTTTTAGATTTTTTTCTGGACCTTATTTATCATATACTCTTGAGAACATAAATCATTTCTCTTTTTAAAAAATATATATTTATGAAATATAGTATTAATATAAGAAGGCCATTTGTGTGATTGTACCAATGGTACGATTTTGTTGGTGACATTTGTACTTAGTGCTTCTGTGGATTGACTGCAGTTGATCATTGACTCAGAATTTGAAAGTGGAGAAGGAAAAACCATAGAATTTGTAATTCTGGGCCTGAGCCAGATAGCTTGGTTAACTAATCAGACCACAGCTTGTTTTTCTTAATGGGTTCACAATTGGCTTTTGACCTCTTGCGTGATATTGACAGGGGCATGGGTCTCCCAAGCACCGGAAAGGAAGGGCATTTTCAAGGCATTCCAAAGAGCTGGGAGCATCCAGGACAGCATCCTCATTGGCACGTTGCTGATCTTGAGCTTCAGGGAAGATGGGCCAAGTCTGGGAGCAAATACTAGAACTGCAGAACAGTATTGCAGTTAAAGAGAAGAAGGTGCTAAAGTGATGATTCTGGTGAAAGTAGTTGTCAGACGCTTTAATTCCATTTCCTTGTCTGCCTATGTGTTGCTTTCCTTTCCCATCTCTCAACAAAAACTCAACAGCCACAACTTAAAGAAGGTATAATTTGACACAGGGTTTCTGCCATCACTGACTGTCTTCAAGACAGAGACATCATGGCACAGGGTCATGGTGCAACACAAGTGCTCAGTTCATGACAACCTGGAAAGAGCAGGTGAGGTGGAGGATGTTAGCAAAGAAAGGAGAGACCAGGCATAGAACCGGCAGGGCCACACCTCCTCGTCCCTGCTAGACACACGTAGAGGTATTTCCTGCCAATTCCAGGAGGGGTTCCAAAGGCAATCAGATTGAAACTTCTCAATCTTAAGCCCATTTTACTGTATTACCAAGTTTCCACTTCACTTTTGTCTTTTAGAAAGCCTGGCATGGGGGGTGGGGGGGGGTCATAATACCTGTAAACTCTACAGTAATAGCAACATCTTCATGGAAGAGCTCCCTAAATTCCAGTGGGAACAATCTTCCACAATGAGGATATTTTGAGTGAACATAGTGATTCTTATAAAATTGAATTTGCTGGCATGCATCAAAAACTGATTTATGGTACTTTAATCTTAAAATAGGTTAGCAATAATCATTACTAGTAGGTGTTATGTTCCTAGTCTGCTTAAAAGCAACTAATGTTGAAACGTCACTTTGAAGTTGTTAAAAAATTTAAAAGACATTATTTAGAAGTTGTGACTTAGCAACCAAAGCTGTGGCTTCGAAGTAAATTTATACTTTAAAGGGAATTTATGATCTGTTGAATTTCCAGATCTCATACCCCAACTGGAAAATTGAAGAAGTCTAAAATGCAATATATTAGAAAGATGAGCATGCATAATTATGACACCATTTGAGCAACTTCTCTTTAAAAGAATAACTTATTCTTATATTCTCAAATTTTAAAGTATGAGTTTAGGTTGCTGTAGTTTGAATCAGAAATGATCTGTCAAGACTCCATATGCTGGAGGGTTGGCCACCAACCTGTGATGCCGGGAGGGAGGTGGTTTCCCCTTTGGGAAACTGGGCCTAGTGGAAGGAGGTAGAATCATTGGGGGCCTCCCCTTTAAGGTAGCTTTGATCCCAGTCTTTTCCTATCTCTTACTATCATTATCCAGCCACCGTGAAGTCAGTAGCCTCATCCATCCTCTGCCTACCATGATAGATTAGGCCATCACAGGCCCAAACCTTTGGATCCTAGTAACTAAAGACTGAAACCTTAGAAACCAGGGTTCCCAACCTCTGGGCCATGAATTGATAATCTGTCCATAGCCTGTTATGAACCAAAGCTGGAGGTGCATGGCAAATGACCATGCAGAGATCAGTGTGTGGACACACATCTATTCCACACCACTTGCGTTACGGCCTGAGTCTCACCTCACCTCCTATCAGATCAGTGCCAGCAGTGGGGGCTTCTGTGCCAGCATGAGCCCTTCTGTGAACTGCTAATGTGAGGGATCTAAGTTCTGTGCTCCTGGTGAGGACCTAATGCTTTAATGCTTTAATGTAGCTGGGGCAGGAATGTTAGTACCATCTTGCCTTTCCCCATTTGTGGAAAAATTGTCTTCTTTGGAACTGGTCCCTGGTGTCATAATGGGACCACTGCTCTGAAACCATAAGCCAATATAAGCCTTTCCACCTTGTAAGCTGGTTTAGCTTGGGTATTTGTTACAGCAACAGAAAGCTGATTAACACACCACTATGCTTGGAGAATGAGATGTTCATGTAGTCTATAAAACGCCATTTAAACTACAAATGAACTTCAAACAAGAAAGCCAAATATATGCTGACTAGATCATGCTGTGGTTGCCGAAAAACTTTAAAATATGAAAAGTCCCCATTATGCTTCACATTTTTACCTCTGAGAATTTTCTAGCCAAGTTTTTATTTGAACTGAGGTAAAAAATCAGTTACCATGTGGGCTTTTCTTAAGGGATAAATCTGATTAAAGTGCCTTGTTACAGCAACATTTGCTGCCTACCTTTCAAAAAAGTACTTAAAGCGTGATGATTAAAGCCTAGGGAAAAAAATAAATTTGTACTTTTTAAAAGCCCTAAGAAGTACCCCATAGGAAATGAAAAAGTTCTGAATTTCAGCATATAATGAATAAATACTCCTGTTAGCTTAAAAATTATAAAACATCAGCTATTTTGCCTCATTTTCTTGAAAATGTTTTTAAAGTGCTGTGCAGATTGTGCAAAATACTCTTATTTCTATTCAAAGACAGTCAAAGTCCGTTATGTTGATTTTTTAAAAACTTAGAGTGAGGAACCTTTGAAATGTGTAGTAATGTTTTCAAAAGCTGAGGACATTATCTTATAGTATATTTCATTTGTTAGGTGTGTTAGAGATTTCCTACAGGCAGGGCAAAGGAGATGTTTTGGGTACAGAAAGTTTTATCTGTAATATGATTTCATTGAGCACCGGTTTCAGAGTAGTGAACAGTGGAGTGAAAGGAATGCAGCTGATGCACTATGAGTTAACAGACAAGTTACCATGAAGGAAAAATAGAGCTTAATCCCACTGGAGTACCCTGATGGGTGTAGGACCCACAGGCATTGTTGTGATCCTGCCTCAAGGTCAAGGGCATGGGGTGTGTTCACCAATTCCTACCGTCTTTGATGATTAGGATCACATGATTTTTAAAGGAAGGAGGCACATTCGGTTACTACCTACTCCTCCCATGCCCAAGCCTGCTGGAAAGGAGTAAGATTGTCCCTAGGCCATGAAGTCCGTTCTCTGCTTTCAGAGTCATAGGTTGAGTTCTTGGAATAATGAAAAAATCCCTAAAATAGTGGTTGGACTCTGGTCCTACGTCTGCTAAAATGAAAAGCTGGTGTATAACCCAAGAATATAGTGAACAAATATTTCCCCTGAGAACAAATTAGCAGTAATCACATACTTAGTAGAAATTATGCAATCCTCTAGCAGTCAGACACAAACCAGAACATAAACTGGGTGTGGTGGCAGTGCATGCCTGTAATTCCAGCATTCTGGGAAGCGGAGGCAGAGGGATGATGGCAAAGTGGCACGAAGCCTGAGTAATGTAGTGACCAGTGAGAACCTGTCCCCAAAACAAAACAAAACAAAACAAAAAAATCTTGGAATATACCTCATTGTGAAGGCCTTGGGTTCAATCCCCAGTACCATTCACAAACAAAAATACAATATGAAGTGAATCATTTGGGACATTTAATTAAATTTTTGTAAAGCCAGATTGTGATAAAGCATAACAAAGGCAGAGTATTGTTAGTATTACAAATACTGGAATCACTTTTATAAAAATTATTTGGCCTTGTATCTCAATAGATAAGTAAATTTTCATACACTTTTACCTAGATGTACAGAAAACAGGGAGATGGTTAAGTAAATTATTGTATATGACATTACTATTTTTATAAACAACCATATGATGGTTGTGAAAATGCATATTAGCATGAAATTAACAGCCAGTACTGTAACAAGTAAACAAATTGACAAAAATGAAGGTGCATTTTATATAGCTATAAATATCTTAATTTTTAACAGCATTGAAAATCACTGGAATGAAACACAGCCAGAATGCAAACAGTGACCACAATTTACTGCTAGTGTCAATTACAAAGTTTTACTTGCAAGTAAAAGACAATCCAGCTCCGGCTGTGTTAGCCAGTGATACTTACTTCCTCTTCTGCTTGGAAAGCCTAGCATTGAGGCTCCAGTCTGGTCCAGCTCCAGCTCCTCTAGGTCACCAAGGGGCCAGTTACTTTCTTTCCCCTTCCTCTTCCTTCTAATGGCTGCTTTCTCCTCCAGCGGGCTCTCCTTTCAATCGTCATTTTGATGGCAGCAGAAATGAAAACTAGGTGCTTCCTTGGTCACCCTGAGGGTCAGAATTGAGCGCTTTTCTCTTTCACCCATTGGACAAGATCTCAGAGTTTAGTCTTATTAGCTGAGCTACATGTACATTACTGAACCAAAAAAATATGACCATGTGATATGATTTGCGATCATCTAAATAGGATACCCCTCTTGGACAACAGTGGAGTCAGCTCTACTCTAAATTTATTGCTGTCACACAGGAGGGAACACAAAATATGTGCTAAGGAAACGATAGGAATGTTTATTTCTACATATGTTTCTGCATGTATGTGCATATATGTGCAGATGGATGTGTACAGACGTAGCAGGAGAGGAAGCATAGCCAAATAGACCAGCTGATTACTTTTGCTTAGTCCATGTATCTATGTAACCATGCTCCTGTCTTGTTGCAGACAATGTGCTAGGCATGCCAGAGGTGAGATTAACTGAGAAATGGGAGGTCCTTCACCTCAGGGAGCAGACATGGCCGGGGGAAGAACACAGGCAGGCAGTGAATGGATAAACAGGGGAGATGATGTGAGGAAATTAAATCCAGCTGACAGTTGGAGTGACCAGATTTTTTAAGTGATTAGAGAAGGTTTCTGAAGACATTGTAAGCTAAGACCCATATGAAAAGAAGAGCCACAGTACGCTGAAAGGAATAAAAAGTCCCACTTATGTGCAAAAGAGCTCAAAGTGCTCCTGGGATTCTGGAGACATGATCAGTCACCCAGTGAGCAGACATAAGGCGTGTGACAGGAGAATGGAATGAGGGAAGCTTGGAGCAGAATGCAGGTCCTTGCTCCTGTACAACATTTGAGAGCATGGTAGGAATCTTGGTTTGGGGCGGGATGGGGGAGGGGGGAGGAATGATGCTAATCAGAGTGTATTTGGGAAAGAAGGGGAAATATTTATGTTGCTCAAAGATTTCTGATAAAATGCATTGTAGAGAGACAAAGGGCAATTCAATTAGGAGAAGCTGCATTAGTCCAGGTGAGCAGAAGTAGGGGAACAGATGGAGAGGGCGCTGCGGGAGTATGTAGTGCCCAGGTAATGCCATCCAGATACTTACGGGGAAGGTATGACCAGCTGCAAATGTCAGAAAATGTAGGTAACGAAAAATTTACTTGAACGACTGACAGACTTAATAGGGTGTGACCCAGAGATAAAGACTAGGGAAGGAGGAACCAGGAAAACTAAGACCTTGAAATTTAAGATGTCTGTTGTTTATTAATACATGGCACTCACTTGGTGACACTGGTGAAAGTTGTCTCTCTGGAGAAGTGAGAACATTCATGTGAACATTTGAAAGACAATGTGATATGCTAAGGACACAGCAGGGTTGACAGGTTTCTGAAGAACTTATGTTTTTAGTTTTCCCCCCTTTTTTATTAGTGTGTGTGTGTGTGTGTGTGTGTGTGTATATACATATATATGATGCATGTTTACAATGAACTTAAGTAATTTATGCACATATATATCACATCAATTTTATGATCCCTTCCCATTCTTACCCTCCCCCACCCCCATTCCCACTGTCACACGCAGGTTTCTGAGCTTTAGGTAACATCCAGGAAGGTAAATGGGCTGTGTTTGCAAAGGAGGGAGTGCCAAGGCAGGGACATTGATGGGATTGATTTTAATGCTGTCCGGTGTTTCATTCTCCCAGCCTACCTACTCTTTGAAATATGCTTTCTAAATGTTTGCACATTTGGACTCTTCCTAAAGGAGAAGGGATGTTTATGCATGTGTTAACTAATACTTTCCTGAATGTTCACGTCCACGTGTACATATCAATCTTCCGGATATGTTTTCTCCTTTACTCTCCTGTCAGCAGGGATGAGAGGTTCCAGTTGCTCACTTTCTAGTTCCTGAGTGTGAGATTCTGGCTAAAGGGTCTTTGTGACCCCTTCATCAAAATCCCGAGTTCTAAATGACCTAGCTTTGGGTTGCACTTTGATCTCTGATCATCAGGGCTGACACTCTGCTCCCCAAGGCATGTAGCTGTTTTCTTTTCTTTCTGGTCTCTCTCTGAGCAGGACTCCGGAGGATCAACGGGTGATGACAGTGACAGTTTCCTTCATGGTTTTCAGGCCATGATCAAATGAAAACAAAACAAAAAGCCACAAATTCTATGCTTCCTTAAACCTGTTATTTAAGGATAATTGGATATTTACATTTCTGTCCTCAGTGGCCAGTGGACATCATTCCATCGGCAAAAAAGGTATAAAGTAAGTGTAGATCATTTTTAGTTTCCTACCCGACTTTAAAAAAAAAAGAAAACAAAACTCTGACTCATGTATAAAGCATATAATTAGATCGCAAAATGTTCCAGAAATCAGTTCGCATAACAAAAGGGAAAGGATCAAGCCCACACCATGGAATAATCGTTTATGAAATGCTAAGCTTACAAATAGGGTATTCTAGCATTATACCACTTTAAATTTATTAGGAAAAAGAAAAATAACAAGTTTTTAAATTATTGATTATTTTTCCACTGAAAAGCACCTATTAACACTGAGCAGGATCTTAGTTTGAGTTGTCCAGATGCTGATCCTGAGCCAGGGATTTGAATAAATTAGTTCGCTCTGAAGGAGTTCCCAAGCAATAGCGCTAGAGGTATGCAGAAAGTCAATAAAGGATATGTGGTTATGTCAGTTACTACTGTGGGCACCCGGAGTCTGTGCCACTGGAAACAGAGGCAAGGTCAAGTGCAAACCACAGGGTTTCCCTCCCAGGATGCAAGATTGATGGGTTCTGTGTCTGCCGACTTCCTTCAGTCATTTTGTAAGGGCTGTTTCCAAGACACACCAGGTTTGTACCACTTTCAGCCTGCTTGGCACTCCACAGGCTCTGACCCAGAAAAATTACCCAGGCCAAAAAGATACAAAGACTGGCAGTTAGAAGTCAAGTCCAAATGCAGTACAAGGATAGAAAGAGACGTGGCTGGGAAAGCAATAGAAGGCTGGCGTGAGGGTGGCTGGGAGTGAGGGCCACAGCAGTGGTTAAACAAAGCTCCTCCAGTTTGCGACTGACACTGTTTCAAACAGGGACCTGCCATGGTCCCCTCTTGAAATTACCTTCCTCGTGCAATCCACAGGTTGGCTTGTGTGATTTTGATTGATAAAGGATCCATTGTCAGGTCAGTTACTATCGTGAGCAGCCAGAGTCAAGTCCAGCAGACACCAGTAGGCAGGGAGAGGACATGGAGGCATGGTGATACTTAGTGACTTGCTTAAAAATATGCAGATGCAGCAGGGAAACTGGACATCTCAATGTATTAATACGTGCCTTTGAAATGAATATCAGTAAAAACGAATCTTTTATATTTAGGCAGAGAAAAATAGTTCTCTTACGCAGTCAAGTAAAGCCTTTCAAAATGGAAATTTCTTAGCTTGCATTTTACCCCAGTTTTACTTGGAAACAGATATAGACACTAGGCTAGACAGCAGTTTTTCTTTCTCCACAGAAGATTATGGTGCCCACAAAATACGTCTGTGGATATGTAGTGGCCGTATGACTCGTAAGTGTTCTCTCTCCTTTCCTCTTTCTCTCTCTCTCTGTATTGGAATCAGGCCCAGAGTCTTCATACTGAGCTACATCTCTGAAGGACAGCAGTGCGAAGTAGCAAAAAGTAAATAGAACCTTCTCTTGTTCTAAGACTCTGAGCAGAATCAAGCCAGAAGGCTGGCTTAGCAATTTATATGGGCATGAATTTTCTTGCCTTGGAAATTTGGTCATCGTTCCGTAGACAGTTTTACTTCACCATTAAGTAAGGAAGACTCCTACTGGTTTCTTAGATCCCCCAGCAGTGCTAAGAGACAGATTCTTTGATCTGACTTGTTTGCATGGGGCTGGATCAAAAATCAAAAGGGAATTCTAACCTGAAGTCTTCTTAATTTAAGTTTCCTTTAGTCCAACCCTGCCTAAATATTAATGTCCACTCCACCTTCAGAGATGGTGCTCTATGCCCTTTTTTTTTCTTTTCTCTTTTGTACCATACTTCTAATAATCAAAGAAGATAAAATATCAGTTTCACTGTGAAACTGATGAAATAGATTAAGAAAATCGCCTCTTTGCAAAAGCCCCTGCCCTTCAAATACATGGATATGAAGTATAAACTAATTTATCAGGCACCATAAAAATATTGCAGTAAAAATCACACATATATTCAAGTAGAGTGAACACTTCTAAAAATTGCTTTAAAATGTAATACCTGTTTTGAATTTTTAAAAACACTTCTTAGTCAACGTATTTGTAGCTAATCTTATGATAAATGGTGGGCACTTCTGCCCAGTTTTCATTAAAGGTAATAGTTTAGCCTGCTCCACCTGAAGGCCTTAACCTGATTTCATGGCTTAATAAAGAAGTGCTATTTAAGAGTTCAGGGACCATACTAAGCATTTCTAAAAGCCCATCTATGTGACTGGTAAGATTGCTATATTTTGCAATGAAAAAACTGCAAAGCCATAAATAAGAGACCAAGGAGAAGGAAAAAAAGAACACTCCCTTACCAGATGTTCCTAATTCTAATTATAGTTGAAGAATCATCTTCCTTTTAGCAAACGGTTTATAGAAAACACCTCACCTTGACATACTTCCATTTAATTTAGTTTTATTTTCAATTTTTAATATAGTATATTTATATACAACACAAGCTCATTTAGCTGTATTTGGGGCATATACATATCACAAAGAAACAGAATATAACTCATTAGTCATGTCTTTTCCCAAAGGCAAGCTAACTTTTGAATGACTTTCATTCTAGTAGTATTTGTAAGTATTTCTTCCCTCGTTGAAATAAAGTTAAGTGTGGGAGTGTTTCTTGCCACTTTTATCTTAGTGTTTTTTAGGTTATAGACATTGGTATAAGAATTACACATAATCCTCCACCTAAAGTTACTTAATTTTTCAAGGCAATGTGTGGCAGTTCGTGGGTCCTGCAGCTGAGACAGGAGCACACTGGGGGCTCTGTAGCAAGCACAGCCTTAACTGGAGAAGTCATTCTCATGCTGTAGTGGCAGAAGGTAGAAAGAGTGGAGAGCCACAGCAGTGAAGCTGGGAGGCAAAGAACGAGTATGATGGTTAAAGAAAAAAAAATTAGTGAAACACCAAGAAGCAAATTTAGTAGACATGTAAGAAATACTTTTCAGAATCCCAAAAATAATCCTGTCAATGCATACGATTCCTTCATGCATTCTTTGATGACTTTTTAATGTATTCAATATTAAGTGGCAAAGAGAAACCTTAAATATCTCCCCATGATGTCTGTCCTAGTTTAGTTTATAAGCCTTAATACCTGAGGGGGTATAGGAGAGGAGCTTGTGAGAAGTGACATTTTTAAAAAATTAACAAATTTGAAAGGCTAAAGGTAAAAGCACAGACAGTAAACCCGGTGATTTCTCTTCTCTTGCTCAATTACTAGATCTGCCAATGGCTTTGAGTTTTCCCCCCTTCTTCCTTGTTATCAGTGCTCAAATAACAAGGGGCGTGTTACAGCTTCCTGTATGTGCTGCCTTGTGAAAGACCTATGTGGTTTTGTGCGTACCAGACTCTCGTTATAACGGGGTCTATACATGTGGCTGTGAAGCCTCTGCCTTTGTGAACAAGACTTTAAAAACTGCCCCAGTAACTAATAAACCTGACCCCCAGGGCCCATAGGGATCTCTTCCATCTCTGCTCTAATAAAACTTACTAACAATTAACTGGCAATTCTGACCTTTGTTAACCTTTCTCATTTATTTTGGGTGTGCTCGTTTCTTTTTATTCACTAATGAATATCTCAGAGAGGGCAAGGATTGTGCAAACTTTCTGCGTGTGTTTTACAGGCTCCAACCTTGTGCTTGACATGTTAAATAATTTTCCCGTAATACTTCCGGTGAAGGAGCCAACTGCCTTTGAACAATTATGAGGTAGCCACTTCTGTTTAATTCTTCCCTGTAGGAGAATCAGAGTAATATTTTGGGTTGTGAGTGTTTGATCTGAACAGGCCTTGATTTGTTGAGGAGCAGTGAGTGAAGGGAACAAAACTATTGGCTCATAAAAATTAGCTAATAAAAGTAACCTCCAGTAAATTCCGTAGAAGACATGGAAATGAAAAAAGGAGTGTTGATTGGTTGCTCGAGCCAGAATGAGACGTCTTAATGTAACAAAGGAGAATGCACGTAGATTATCTGCAAGATTAAACATTTGAAAGACAGAAAGTTCTTTGCAGTGGTGCTGCTTCAAAGTCTTGCAGAATACAAAAGTGACGTTACATTCTTAGGGGAAACTGCTCTTGTTTCGTCCTCCAGTTATTTCTCTGGACTTTTAAAACATTGCACACTTTCCTTTTATACATTACCATGCGAAGTCATGAAAAAAGAAGCCAACCATGACCTGGATCTCTTCAAAATAAATCACACTGTTTCTTTGCACCTTCCAATACAACTTGCAGTAGTGGCTCCGACTCTTAGCCTGTCAGATTTAATCACAAACATGTACATCAGTAACAAGAGGGATGTTCATATACAGACCCGAGCAAATTTCTAGCAGCAACCGCCCCTTGATGGGAGTACTCTTAGTCCTCTACAGAGCACTTAATAAACTTAAGCCTACATCCCTAAGCATTGTGAAAGATAGGAAGATATTAATCTTACTTGTTTTCAGAGCACCCATGTTCCTTTCAGCGTGCGTATTGGTATTTATTAGAAGATTCATTCCATACAGGCTCCAGGCTCCATCAGCTGTACCTCCCATGTCCATGTGCTTAGATGAGCGCCTTTATAATTGCCGTCTACTCTGTTTCAGCAGTGTGACTCACACTGAAGATGACATGTTGGTGAATGTGATGTATTATACACAAAAAGTAAAATCACTGGTGTCATACAGCTCTATCTTTGGGTTATCTTCTGACACTGTCATAAGAATATGCCCAGGCTAGGCTGATTGAGAAGGAAGAGATGGAGCGGTGCTGGGGACCCACATTAGGTTAAGCCAGGGTCACATTGATGAGTCGGCAACAGGTCTTCCTACATGCATACGCACAACTTGGTCAAGTGCGGCAGAATACTGACACCTACCCACAGAAGTAGATGCGAAATAATCGCTTACTGTTTTACAAACTATGTGTTCAGGCAGCTTGTTACATGATATAAATAAATGGACTAGTGTTTTTTCTTTCTCCCATTCCCCCAACAACAATAACAACAAAAGTCAGTGGTACCACATGAGGTGGTACCAAAGTTGACTCAATAGTTGGGACCAAAGTGTAGTGTCATTGGTCCTCCAGCACTGTTCTTGGGATCAGGCCGACTTAGCTTCAGCTATAACTGCATTCTTCCCTTGGTTCCCTTTCCCTCTCTTTGTTCCCCTAGTCCCTTACCTGGTTCCTCTCAGAGCCTCTCAACTAACCACTGTGTTGAAGATCCTCGTCTTCGGCTCTGCTTCTGGGCAACCTTAGCTGTCCCAGCCCTGGAGAATGTTCATGATGCAGAACGAAAATATACTGTCCAGTATTTATCTCCTATACTAACAAACTGTCGATAGAACTTATGGCACCCATGTGCACTTTGAGCAAATCACACCCGTGACCTCCCTGAGCTTCCTGGAATACTGCTATGAAATTCTCCCATTTCCTTCTGGATGCCTAGGAGAAACCTTGAAAATATTTGCGAGGGGTTTTCAATTTTGTGTGTTGAACTTTCAATCTGTGTTTGTCTGCGATATGAGAGAAGGAGAAATGAAACATCAGTGTATTAACATGGCATTTAAGGTAGGGAAATTTAGCAGCAGTAAGTAATCATGTGAAGCAGCCATTTACGGCTGAATTATACCATTGTCGCTGCTTAACATGCTGAACCATCTCTCTCTGTCTGGAAAAATCACAAAAAGGGGACCGTCAGCACTCTGAGTCACTGCTAAGAAGCGTATGCATCCTCACACCTGCATTTAAATGAGAGTTTCCAGGGCAAAAAAATAAGGACCTCAGAGAAATGAAATGAAGTATTCTATCAGGGAAAAACAATATTGGTTTCCATTTGCATTTGTAAATTAACTGCAGGAAGAATACTTCCAGAATTAGTTTAATTATTAATAGCAATCATTTCAAACGATTTTTAACTACTATGTCTATTTTTTAGAAAGTGAGGAGAGATCATGTGAGAAGGATTATAATCAAGTGGAAAATTTTAGTAATGCCAAAATATGAAGATAGAGCAACTTACAACCGGTCATAGTGCTTTGCAGCAAAGGGAATTATACAAACATGTCCTAAATACATAAATCTTGTCACATGCAGGCCTTGAAAGGAAGACTTGTGAATACGTCTTCTTGAGTTCGTGCTTTTTAATTTTTTTTTTCTTGTTAAGGTAAAACAGGTAGAAATAGAGCATGTAAATTCTAGGTTTACATCTTAATGAATTTTCACACACAGAAAAAGTGATCACACACCAACATTGAAATAGAGAATTTCCAGTATCCCTGTAAGACTCCTCAATTACCTCCTCATCTAAAAGAAACCACCATTCTGACCTTCTACCCTTGATCTTCTTGAGTCTTCACATGTCTTTGAAAGAAATGTTTCCTGAATAGCTCCAGGAGGAATCCACTGATTGTGTCCTCTTGCTTCCTATTTCTAGCATCTCTTTTGTCACCAGGATCCCAAAAAGTCATTAGTCTTTGGTTCTGAAGATGTCACAGTTTGGCTCGTTTTTTGAGACCAACATTCAGTGGTGCATTATGCACGTTTTACTCCAATGATACTAGTCAGCCTCTAGATCCTTGCAGACCGCGCTCAGGTGTGTCTTCTTGTGCTTGGTCACTTATTTAGAATGACCAGATTTTAACTTTCCTGACCTGGATGCATTTTCTGTTTCTCTCAAGTTTCTTATTTCAGAAGCCCACGTTCAACTAAGTCCACTCCTCCTCCCCCTCCTCCTCCTCCTCCTCCTCCTCCTCCTCTTCCTCCTCATCCTCCTCCTCCTCCTCTTCCTCCTCTTCCTCCTCTTCCTCCTCTTCCTCCTCCTCCTCCTCCTCCTCCTCGTGCATGTTCTACCCTTAAGCCACAGCCTCGGTTTAATGTGCTTCTTCAATATTGCTTCCATTTTTTCCCTAAATTTTAGGTGCCCTATGCTTCTTGTCCACTTCCCATTAGCTATTTGCTCTTGAATACAAAATCAGAGACTATCTCCATGAAATCTTTGCACCTTCTGATGAAGCTCATTGCTTCCTTCTACACAAATTTGATAATTTAATAATAGTCCTCTGTAGTTTTCTAATTTTAACTTTTCTTTTTGACAAAAAGAAAATCAATACAAAACAACAACAACAAAATGACTAAAGATGAGGAACTCTAACTTATTGAGAACTGGGTTTCCTTTTTAATTACACCCCTCCCCATACAGTACTCCAGGTTCAATAAATGCTTGCTGGGTGACTGCATGCAGATTTCACTGGGTACAGTGAGCCTCCTTCATGAATCCTATTAGCTAAAAGAAGTCATGTTATGTTACCTTAGTTGCATTGTCTTGACTTTCAGAAAGTCAACATGACCTACAGAGTTGACGTGCCCTTGATAGCACAAAGAATGTGTCTCATCCTCCAATACATTCTATTAGCATTTCATTTTCCCTGCTTAGAGCATAAAGCTGATTTACTGCTCTCACAGACCTAAGTAACTGCCAATTTGGAGAGTTTTATTTATTTATTTTTCTAATTCTTTTAGAACTTCTATTTTTTTCTGCTGAGTACCCTCATTTTTTTCTGGATCACCTCACCAGGTTTACTTGTTGGCTTTCATTCCAGAGACTTTTTTTCTTTTTTAACACAGAAGCAGTTGTTTAGAGGTGGTACATAGGTGTTCCATCCACATGATGAGTTGAGAAAAACAAATTTCCATTTAAATTCAGATACTGAACCTGTGTCCTCACCAGGCTTGATAAGGACCTCATACTCTACCATTACTCAAGCCTTAAAAAGCTTTGATATTCTAGTGACAATGAAGACCTAGAATGGGCTTAGTGGTACCTCAGAAGTAGGGAGAACGCTCAGAACACTTGGAATACTAAATTTGCAAACTCAGAGACTCTTTTCACATTTGTACCACATTTGTTTTGATATAAACCAGATTAAAGAGAATTGAAAATTCTGCTAACTGTGCACACACTCTATAATGCAAGGCCACCCTCCCTGCATCTACCCTTGTGTGTGGGCTCCCAGATTTCAATTCCCCAATCCAGAACTATCCTACTAACTCGGTAGTCTGAGCTACAAAGTCTGGAATCTTTACATAAATTCTCTAAGAAGTTTTTGAGAGATACATTCCTAGCCTTAGATGATGTCTTTTAGTTTTAGAGTATAGAGGAAAAGTCTTGGGTTTAAGTTATGTAACAGTGATTTTTTTTTTTTAAATTTGCAGGCCTAAAAATACCTTTTAGGATATGAAAGTGTTTTTACCTAAAAAAGTGCTATTAAATTTGAAAACTGTACCAAAATGTTAAAAACATAAATGATCTGCTTTCTTTGCTATCAGTTATAAAAGCTGAGTATAAAATGCAGTGGGGGTAATGGCACCGTAGAATCTATTTAGCTTTGAGAAGAACCAAGAGAGAATTCTCTCAGGGCTTACACTAAATGAGTTGGGTTATTATTAATTAGTAGGAATTAAAACAATTATCAGATCATGTACACCACTGTTCTTAGTGTAGCCTGCCTAGGGACCCTCTTAGGAGAGTGTGTGGCATTTTGACTCTTTGTTTTATTATATAATAATATCATAATGGCCATGTGAGAGAAATTCCATGAGAATATATACACCAGCAATCCAGGAGGCCTCCATGACATTTCAGTGTTAAAGATGAACAGGAAAGCAGAGGCCACAAGGCTATTCCTTGCTGAGAACATCACAAGCCCTTTGCTTTTCTTTTCCTGCTTCTCGTTTCCTTTTTTCCTTTGTTTTAATACTCAAAACACGTCTTCCCATCCTTGCAAGGTTGTGTCAGGAACACACAGCAGAGCTGTGTGTTCCTGACCACCGTGTTCCTGACCACCGTGTTCCTTCTTCCAACTCGCTCGCCTGAGATTATAAAATTGCCAAAATGTAGGTTGACTAGTCATTTTCCAAAATGATTGGGACCTGAAATAATCCGGGCTTCTGAGATTTTTTCAGATGTTTGAATATTTGAGTAGACCTTACCAGTTGAGCAACCCTAATCTCAGAAACTCAAAATCTGAAAAGCTTAAATATCTGAAACCTTTTGAGTGTCATTTCTCAAATTTACTATTTTCAGATTAGAGATTTTTCAACCTGTTGTGAGGTATCAGTTGAAAAATTTGCATATGGAGATTGTAAATGTAGCATAATAAAAAGAAAAGAAACAGGCAGTGGAAGCACTGAATTTGAATTTAAATGTCTATTTTCTTTACCTTTCCTTCTAAATGGGTATCATGCCAAAATGATTAAGGTGAAAACTAAGAACCTTTGATTTTTTTCTCATGTTCTTTAGTGTTGTAGCATAGATAAAACTATAATTATTGTTGATTTTTTTATTTTGGTTATATGTTTTTCTTCCCTGGATATAAACAAGTGCGGTTTAAGCCTACTAAGGACACTTTCTGCTAATTGCTGTAATTGTTAGAACCTATGAATGTGTTCGTTACATGGCAGTTGGATGTGACGGTTGAAGAGGGAATGTAGGATGCTAGTAAGCTGGTTTTAAAGTAGGTTAATTATCCTGGATGCTATGGTTTGGGTCTGGAATGTCCCCCAAAGACCTATGAGATAAAAGCGTGGCCACTATGTTAAAATTATTTGGAGGTTACAAACATCACAGTGTGGGGCATAGAAAGAGATTCTTGTATTATTAAAGGAAATGCCCTTGATGGTGATTGCAAAACCGTAGTTTCTTTTCTTTCATTTTCGCATTCAGCCCATGAGGTCAACAGTCTGCTCTGCCATAAGCTCCCAGCAGTAATGCACTGTCTTCCCACCAGCCCAAAAGTAACAAGGGAAACTGACAATAGGGTGAAACCTCAAGGATGTGAATCAACACGAACTTTCTTTCCATAAGTGGATTATCTCAGTCAATTTGTTGTAGTAGTGGAAAACCAACTAACACACTGTGCAATGCAGGTGGAACCAATGTGATCACAGGGGTACAGGAAAGTGGAAAAAGGGTTTAGAAGGCGTACCAGACGGATGTCAGGGGTCATGGTCACAGGAATGCAGGCAGTCTCCAGAGGATGGAAACAGCAGCGGAACAAGTTTCCCTGAGGACCTCCAGGAAAGAATGCACCCTGCTATCACTCTCATCAGCATAGTAACATCCACGTCTGACTTCTGACCTGTATAGTTGCAAAATCATAAATTTGTGTTTCCCAAGATGCTGAATTTATGGTAATTTGTCATAGCAGCATTGGAAATAGTAACAACCACCACACACCAAAGAACAAAGGGAAGGCCTAATTTTATCAATTTTATCTTATAATTGACTAAATTTAATTATTGTAAAAATAATTTAAAAACTCACAGAGAAGCCCAAATAACCCATATGGTATTGCTTGTTTATTTTACATTTATATAATCAACTGAAAAATGAGGCAGAATTAATTCAGAAGGTATTATTTCAGAATTTATGGTAGACTGGTTTTCTTTGGTACTATGGACAGAATAGAAATGAACTCTTTAAAGATAATTGAGCTTAGTCATTTCCACTCTCCTGTCCCTTTTAATGTACCCTATATAAGTTTTCTTCTCCATAAGTTGATTACTGGGCTCATCGATCTAAATGGTACTGCGTCAGATTCAGGTGTCCATGCTACCTTTTTTCGTGTTGACATCATAATTACAAGATGATGGCACCAGAAGATAGAACCGTGTGAGGTGATTCATGCGAGAACCTTCGTGATGGCTTAATTGCCATTAGTTAAGAAACCTAGATGTGTCTCTCACTCTTTTTACCATGTAAGGCATAGTTAGAAAAATCCTATCCATCTAGAAACCAGGAAGGAAACTCACCAGACCAATTCTACCTACATTTTGGACTTTCCATCCTGTAGAACCTTAAAAAGTAAATGTGTTGCTTACCATCCGTTAATGTACGACATTTTAATAAGGCAGCACAAGAGGACCAGACCAGCACCATCTTGCCTAACATACTCTATGCCTCTATTATTCTACATGTTACAGGAGATCATTTGGTCCGATTGCATTGGTCAGCAAAAATAGCACAGATTGTCGGTTACTGTTGTGACACATTCCAGGTAAGAAATGCCATAATCAGGAAAAGACTTAGTGGGGTTAGTACCTTAATGGCATCAAGAAGTCCACAGACACCTTTCATGGTAAGTCACAGTGACCTAGGTGACTGCCGTCTCATGCCTCAAGTATTACCCAAGGCTAAGGAATTGGTGTGACTTTATTCTTGTGACAATTGAGGTTTGAGATTTCTTCTCATTTTCTCTTTCTGATCAGATAATTTTCTTTGAAAAGGAAAAACATCAACTGCTGTTTCCCAAGGTTTAAAAATTTGAAGTCACACGTGACAAGGAAGGCTGTTCCTAGGTAGTCTTGTCTTACATGGATAGGGAGGAGAAGAGGTAATTATGAGTCTAGGACCAAATTACAGATAAGCACATAGGTCTCATGAGGGCATGGAGCATCTGACATGCAAATAACGTAAAGTCTTAAATCCTGCGCAATTGTTAGGCCACAATAATTTTAGATCGTACTACAGTTCTGAAACTTTGGGATATGTAAATGACAGATGATATAAACAAGCCAAAAATAAAATAGGCAATGTAGACAGTAAAGAACTTGAAATCTGGATCTCAGATTTGAACTTCTCTAGACAACCAACTTAATGTTCTATTTATGTCCAGGAATTTGGCTTCTACTAAGAGGTGTTTGACACAGAGTTAGAAGCGGACAGGGAGGTACTTGTGGCACTTAGGACCCAGTGAAAGTAAGATCCAAACAGAGGAGATATCTTTCCCAAAGAATTTAAGGGATAAGAAGAAGCAACCTTCTTGTTTGCTTAACCAAATGTATAGTATAAAAATATCAGGAATCTGTTCTTGCAACTGTCCTTTATTCCATGAGCTTTCTTGAAGACACAATAGTTGATAGGATTACTGTTGCTTGCAAAAGCCTTCCAGAAAGGAATCAGAATAAAGCAGTCTAACTGTGGACAAGACTTACGTAGTCGTAGTAAAAGATTTGATTACTATTATCATTTGGCAATAAAACTTAGCTGTTTCTTCAAAGTATAATTACCATTTGAATTATGACCAGTGGCACATACCAAGACATGTGGGACTTTTTAGGATGCTCCTATGATTTTTGAAACATGTATTAATAATACATGTATACAGACAGAAACCTACATACACGTTTTGGACTTTTGGGGTTAGTTCCTTCTATATCCAGAAGACTTAATGTTAGAATTTTGGTCTAGGTGGTTTGTTTAAAAAAAAAAAATCAAGAGGTTTAAGGCACTTGATATAACATGATCCTAGTTACCTACTTAATTAAAGTGACAGTGAATGATTATAAAGACCGAAGGTTATAAAATTTTATGAAAGATTTAGCTGTTTCAAGACATAAAACTCACTTTCCTTATGTAATCAGGACTTAGCTTGAGAAAATACAAGCTGAAGGAATTTTGTTAAACACAGAATTTTAGTTTTTTAGGTCAGTTACCTACATACTCAGAGGGAAAAATACTTTCATCACTTTTTGTCATCAGAAAAACACTAAGAAAATCTTATTTTAACACAGGAAGCGTTTCAATTTTGTATTGGTGTAGAAGCATTTCAACTTTGTATTGGTGTATTTTTTGAAATAAAGGTTTATTCTGTAAGGTGGTTCTTCTCACTTATAGACAGCTTGATCGCACATAAAATTCCTTTCCTAAGATTCATCTTCATTGAGTCTGTGGGACTTGCTCAGATGTTCTATGGTTTTCTGACAGGTACAGTTTTATCTGTGTTGTCTGAGACTGGTTTTGCTATTATGTTTTAGCATTCTTAACCAAAAACACATTCTGGTATTACCAGCTGCTTTAGGCCTTAGACCCAGGTCCACCTACTTGCTGCACTGACCAAATCCACAAATGCCATTTACTATGGTTGCTAATTAAGAAAAAAAAAAAAGATTTGTTCAAAGCCAGCAATGGGGAAGATGGTAAGTTCCCCAAAATTGCCCATCTCTGTGAGCTGCTCCAGTGTTCAAGAAATTTTTATGGAAGGGACCAGCGGGGCGGGCAATCACAGAGGGCTTAGGATTCAAGTTTACATCCTAAATGGGAGATTGGAAGATGTACAGTCTGTTGTTAGCTGGGGTGAAGCTGTCAAATCCCTCGGGAGGCGTCTCTAATCACTAACATTTACATATTTTTGTCCCTGAGATATAATCCTCCTTTTTTGTGGCCCCCCTTCCCAACTCTTCAGGTCCATATCCTATTTAGGAAGTTTTCTGTCCTTCACACCACACAAGCAGACATCTGACAATGAAGCCTCCCTGGGTGAAGGAGGGAGGGAAAGGCTCTTATTCTAGAGCAAGTCCCTGGAAAACATGACTTTTAGGTTTAAAATGCCACCCTCCCGGTATCACTCACACTTAGAACTTTTGTTATCAAAAACATCTCACTTCCTTCACATATGGAGTTGTCGAACTAAAGTAACAGCTCTAAAGGAAATGAGGAAAATAGTTTATGCAGAGTCAGATACAAGTGACCTTACTGTAGTGTGAGTAGGCTGTCTTGGCTTGCAGTCTGTGTCAGGTTTGTGTCTCCTGAGGCCAGGGAATGGGATCGCAGAAGCGGGAGGCAAGGTGCAGAAAAGGCAGTTTGTTGGGGAGAAAAGAAAAGAAGGGTCAGCAGTTTCCACTGGTTAGAAGGGAGACCCGAAAGGGTCTGCCCATGTGCCTCTCTGTCTAGGCTGTGTGTGTGTGTGTGTGTGTGTGTGTGTCTAACAATGTCAAAGAATGAAGTCATGGACAAAGGAGCCAAGATTTAGAGTAACAGGTCTTTGTTTAGAAACAAAGGATACAGAGTTAAAAGCTCCTGCATCTGGGAGCAGGTCCCAAGTGGGTGGACCCTGCTGGGGCTTTTAGAGATAAGCTGAAAAAGGGAAGCAGCCCCACTCATCAGCTTGGTTGTTAAGGCTCCTTGGTGAGGCTTCCACCTGCTAGCAGCTGCTGAGGTCCTCCACCTTTAAGGTCTTTTGTCCTGTTTTCCTTGTAACCACCTAACATTTAACCATCAATACTTCTGGAGAGGGGTCAGCGCAAGAGCTAGAACCAGTGCTGTTCCTGTAAATTCTCCATTAATACTGCTTTCCGGTAAAGCCTCCATTTTGGCAAGAACCCTTTATCCCTAAATGCCTATATAAGCACCACCTCCTGTTATATTAGGATTACAAGTTGGCCATGAAATTATGCTGAATAATAACATTCCATGGTGGAAGAAGTTATGTGAACTTTAATAATCACATAGCGAAGTCACAAATCAGCACATTTGCCAATTATATTAGGAGCATTAAGTAGGTGAGTACAACAACATAGGAGAATCTCTTTAGTAGGTTTCAGAGTAAATGGTTTATGGTATTTGCATATTTAAGGGTAGTGAGGACTAGCGGTTTGGTAAGCTTCATGGTAGATTCTGGCATGTTCACCTGTTAGTCCTTAGAATGTAAGGTCAGATGCAAAAGTTAAAGTAATTCACTATTAAGAGCCTATTGCTGCCCACTAAAATTGCAGCTCATGACCTACAATATTCTGTCTCTCCATAATCTCAATGTTCTGGTCCCACAAGATCAAGTCTGTGATACCTTTAATTCTGAAAATTTTTCTTCAACTTCATTTCACAGAATAATTTTCCTGCTTATCTTTAGTTTTTGTCACAATATGGTAATTTTTAGCAGTTGTGAGCCAGCTAGACTCAATTTATAATTTCTCAAATTTCTTTCAGTATACAACCCTGAAATGTAGAAACAGAGTCTAATATATGTAACCTTTTCAAAAATAATATAAAGTAAAATATTCAAGCATATTGGTTTTAAACAAATCTCTACTAATTGACGTTTTGGTATTTTCACATACTTAGAGAGGACTTATAATAGATATTATGTAATTTACTCTAACGTGATTTTAAGATTTTCTCCAAATCATATAAACTCTGAAAAGCATTTGGGTACACTTTATTCAATTTATGAGTGTTCGGTTACTTCTAAGTCATTTTGACACCGTAGAGATACAGATAATATGAAAACACATCTGTAGACAAGCATCCATAGAGATATATAATCCACTTGTGTGTAGAAGTATAAATAAAAATATATAGAAAAACAAAGACCTTAGAGTTTTTATTTAGGGTCTTCATTTGCTAAACTTTAAATCATTTTGTTTTCCCTTAGCTTATCAATCTGTTCTTTGCTTCTTTTATTATTGCCCCAAGCCATCTTGTCAGCTTTGGGACCCTAGATGTAAGACTCTTTGGTGAAATGAATGTATTTGTTTGTTTTTATTGTACTGGGGAACAATTGCAGAATATTCACACTGAGCTAGGTCCCCAGTCCATTCTTTTTTTTTTTTTTTTTTTGATTTTGAGACAGAATCTCCCTAATATGCAAACTTACCCATACCTGAGCTATAACTTGTGGTCCTCCTTCCTGTATCTGCCAGAGTTAAATTTACATTTTAAAGCAACACAACTTAGAGCTAAAGGCCACTCTTTATTCACCTAAGTAGGTAAAGGCCCAGTGCAGGTAATATTTTCAAGGACGAGGCTGTTTTGGAGATTGACATTAATGTCTTCCCCTGGTAATAAAAGTTAGTCTGCAAACAGGAAGCTACCCTTTAAAAAATGGAAATTTTTGTTTTGTTTTATTTTGTTTTTGTACTGGAATTTGAGGTTCTCCATGCTGAGCTACATCCCTAACCTTTTTTTATTGTTTATTTCAGACAGGATCTCACTAAGTCCTTATGAATCCCAGGACCAGAACAGTTGAAGAAAGAGCATTCCAAATTAAGAGTCCTCCCTCAGTGATTTAGCAAGACCTTGGCTGAAAATAAAACTAAACCGGGGCTTGGCTTGTAGCTCAGTGATAGAGCAACCCAGGTTTAATCCCCCTGCCTTCGGGGAGGGGAGAGAAAACATTTTAAAATGGCCAACAGAAATATGAGAAAGTCACACTTCGGAGATTGATTTAATTGGTAGCTAGACATACTTATAATGTAGTTTTTTGTATAAAGTGCATCACCCTAAGTCATAGCCCTTTTATTACATTGAGCAAAAGCATTTCATATGCCTGCTTAACCGGAAGGGGTGTTGGAGATAGACTCTTTAAAGTTTTCTGGACCTTTTCTTGTTGTAATTTGTTTTTGGTTTCTGTCACTTTAGAAGGAGAATTTTGTGGGGAAGGGTTTTGAGTTTGTAGGTAAGTATAATCATAATATGGGACTTTAAAAGCTAGAGTTCTTTCTTTCTCTTTCTTTCTTTTTTTAGACTAGTGGCTTCTCCAAACCTGAGGGCATAAACTGACACCTACATCTCTCCTTAGCTAACCTAAGTTGACAAGCTTTACAGAGGCTGGCAGCAGGAGGCCAAAGGCCACCTACATGTCCACAGGCAAGAGAGGAAGAGGTCCAGTTCTGGAATGGAGGAAACGATCTTGGAAGCTCCTGATACCTCCTTGTTACCTCACCCTCCCCACCCCACTGCACTCTTCCTTTTTATGAAAGGTCTGAAACATACCTGTCCCAGGACCAATGGTTATGTAGGAAAAAAGTACCTCTCCATGTCCTTGGAGCTAACTTCAAGTAAATCCTTTCTTCTTTCTTCTTCCTTCCTTCCTTCCTTCCTTCCTTCCTTCTCTCTCTCTCTCTCTTTCTTTCTTTCTTTCTTTCTTTCCTTTTTGCCAAGAAAAATGGCCTCCTCTGATTTGGTCCACAGTGACCAGAGGGACCTGCATGTACAGAACTAAGGGTCCAGTGACAGTAGAACTCTAAATCCGAATGCTCTGTTTCTTTGGTTATCCTGACTGCTCAGCTCCAGGCATCAAGTTGCTCTGAGTTTAAAAATACTTCCCCCATTTGAACAAAGGGTTTGTGTGTGTGCACATGCGCGCGCGCGTGTGTGTGCATGTATGGTGTGTGTGCGTGTGGGTGTGCGCGCGCGCGTATTACTAGCTTTTAAGAAAAGGTGAATGAAAAGATGAGCCGTGCAGAAAGCTTAGAAGAAGCGCTTGGGCCTCTGGGAATTTGGTTGCAGCTTGAGAGCCTGTGCCAAGAGGTGCTGTACCTCCTGTCTTCCCTAGGAAGGAGGATATATCCTGGAGAGGGAAAAAGGTCAACGAAGGAAAAAAAAAACAAAAACAGCCAGAAGTACAGAAATTCAGATTCTTGCCTGAGAAGGGAAAGCAGTCTCTTTTCAGATCAAGTACTGCCGTGCCCAGGCTTCCATGACATTTACAAGTAGCATGGGAGACTAAAATTTTTCCTGTTCCCCATCGCCCAGCTTCTTCCCCATAGAGCTGTTGGGCTTAGGGGAGGGTAACAACAGAATGGAAGTCATGCAAATACTGACAGTCTGAAAACTTGCTAGCCAACAGTTGGTTGTAAGGTTGCTTTTACACCCATTATTTTGCAGTTACCCTTCCTCTCTGGCTCATCACTGAAAAGTCCTCCTCCACACAGAAAGGCAGAGAGGTTGGCCTCTTTGAGAAATTATTTTCACCATCTCCTTAAAAGTTGGCTTTAAGTAAACCCTTTTCCTATTTTCCACAAAACATGGCCTCCTTGTTTTGGGCTGGTGGCAAACAAACAGGCCCTTAATAAAAACTGGCATTACCTAGACCTGGTGGCACACACCACCCCTGTAATCCCAGTACATGGGAGGCTGGGACAGGAGGATTGCCATGAATTCAAAGCCAGCCTGGACTTTATAGTGAGTTCATGAGCAGTGTGGACTACAGAGCCAGCCCCTGTCTCAAAAACAGACAAATAATAATAAATAAGTAAAAATTATTAAAAAATTGTCCTTCAGTCACCCCGTAAGAGGTTGGGACTGTGTAGCCACAGCAATCCTTACTATTCCTAAAAGTTTCACTAATCCAAGGAACAGGATGATTTAACATGGTTCAGTTTACAATCTGACAACCAACAGCATGGCTCCAGCCAGTGTGTAATTGAGCAGGATTTGTTCTCCATTAACGGGCCTTTCAGTTGCTCCCAAGGTATTAATGGAAAGAAAGAAAAAAACCTTTTGGATGACCATGTAGATGGAGTTAAATGGTTATCTTGATGAAGATTATGAAAACAGATATTGAAGATACGAGGAGTGAGCTTCTCTCATCTGTGACCAGCCATGTCTTGTAGCCAGACCTTGCACCCAGGGCATGGCAGTATGTGGGCTGAGCCCTCCCCCAGTAGTCTACTGTGGAACTGTGGCCGTAATAGTGACAGGAGAAGGAGAAGCATTGAGGAAAAGGCAGAGACTATTGATTTAGTTTTTTCATTTTCTGTTTGGAAGGAGGTAATTTTTTCCTGAGCTGCATTTAGGAGTCTTTCGGTCTCAATGAAATTGAGTCTCCTACTCTCTTATCTATTTCTAAGTGTATCCAGTTGAATGTCCAAATGCACTAATTTTAGCATTTCTGAAGATCTCTATTTCAACTGTTTTAACTTAAGATTGTCCTCAAGTGAGATGCTGTTCCTGGGTACCAGCCAAATCAGGCATCTGAGTATGCTGTCTAAGGTCAGGTCAAGCGTTTAAGGCAGGTTGTCTGTCTCTGAAGGTAAGGCATAGGCTTTGAGAATTGATTTTTCATAATTTAGAAACCTTTGAGATGTGACCAGGCCAGGTCTGTGTGTTGGGACAGGTGTGCTGCTTATTAGCTTTGTTCCTAAAGATTTGCCTCCTGGTCAGTTTTGCTCTTTTCCATGTCTTGGGAACTTCGTTGCCTTAAGATAAGCAGAGTACTTAAGGTGCCTGATAATCAGCCTTCATGTGTACCTCCCAATGTTCTGAAAATTCCACAAGGTAGTCTGTTGTTTGAAGTCCCCATGGGACCTCGACAGCTCACACACCAATGTCCCAAACTCCTCAGTTCACTACCAAGGGATCCAGTTGTCCAGAACACAAGAATACAAGAATACACTCTGTTGGATAGAAGTGCTGTCTCCCTCTCTCTGTCTGTCTCTCTCTGTCTCTCTCTCTCTCTCTCTCTCTCTGTCTCTCTCTCTCTCTCTCCACTCTTTCATTTCATAGTATGAAATGAATATGGGGAGAAAAAGATAAACAAATAGAACAAGTATTCCTGCCTGCTCTGCCACCCTCTACTACATTGCCGTAGACCAGGGCATCTCCAATATTCATGTGCACACAAGTCACTTAGGAGGCTAGTTAAATGCCAGACCTGATTGAGAAGTCATGGTGGGCTAGAGATTCTGTACCCGTGCCTTGCGCCTGGGTGATGCAAATTCCGCTGGTCCGTGACCTGCATTTGGGAGCTCTTTAGGGCTTGCTAACTGAACAAAGCTTTCTAAAAGCAAGTTCTGAAAGTGCCATTGGTTGGTGTCTGCTTGTGACACTCCTTTGCAGGGTCCCTTAGTATGTCTTTGAGGAAATGAATAGCACTTTTAGGTAGAACATCAGTATGAGCTCAGTGCTTTCAATGCATATTATAAATAGTATACGGATGAATTACTGCCTTTAAAAATAAAACAATTCATTAAGTATATCTTGTCTCCACCAGACCATATGCACATATTTTACTCAGCCTTGGACGACAGAGTTCCTTTCCCAAATTAAATACCCAAAAAAGAATTTCACAAAGAAGTAAGTTACTATGTTAACCTTTGAGTTGTTTGAAAAATGAGGCCTTACATTGTATAACACATACTCAGTCATCTATGTGTATGAATTGTCTAGATGCAACATAATGGTACAGATCTTTATAGGGCAGTTAATATCCTTCCACCAAATGCAAGGAGAAAATAACACTTTCAACGAAGCCAAAACTAACCTAAATATTCCAAATAAGTACTAGGAAAAAATAGGGGAAACTATTTTTAAATTTATTTTCTAGAACTGCAGTGCCCTACAAGAAAAATAAATATATACCCCAGATTTTGAAAAATTGAAAAATCATAATGGTAACCAGATCAGGTGTCTTTCAATCCTGTCGTTGATCTCTTCTCCCCACATGACCATCTCCATCAGCATCCTTTCACCCCTGAGGTCCGTATGACATCCAGGTTTTAGGATGCCTGGTATTCCCCTCATGTCAGTTCCCAAATTTATGTGGGGCCTCACCTTTTCTTGCCTCAGATAAGAGTTAAAGTTCTCTGAAGAAGCTTGTTTGAAAGGTTGATCATGCGAGGAAAAAAATAGAATTTTCCAGCACCCTTAAAGATGTTCTTAGTGAAGATGAATATTTGGCACTGAGTTCTGTTTGTCTCTCTCTCTCTCTCTCTCTCTCTCTCTCTCTCTCTCTCTCTCTCTCTCTCTCTCTCTCTCTCTCTCTTTTAATCAAATAAAGGCAAAGGTTGACTCTTGGTATTCCCAGAATAGTCTCTTATGACAGACTTTAAAGTGCCTTAATTTAAAGCAGGTGTATAAAATGCAAAGTGGTATTTAAAGAGGTGGAGAGATATTAATTAAAATGGGCTTGTTGAAATGCCAGGGATATCATCACTTCTGAAAATTGAATTAAGCCCTGAATGTCAGTGCTGAATTAACATGAATAGACTTATCTGTCCCTGTCCAAATGCATTTCATCCACAAACTGTGTAATACACGATGGTTAACCAGAGGTTACAGATTCCAGCTCAAACCCAATCGAATTCTTCAGAGTTCTAATAGGGAAGTGTATTCAGGTCAAAGAATATTAACAGAAAAATTTCCATCACTTAAAGGGCAGGCAGAGACAGTGTTTCAAGAGGTGTTAAAGTTGTGCTTAATTGTTCTTTCCTGTTCTATTGTTCTGGGTGATTTGGAAAGTCTGTGGGCTGCAAGTTAAACTGCAGTCCTGTCAAATACATAGGCCCTAAAAAAAGGGAAAAAAAAAAGAATTTCACTTTTGTGTCTTCTGAAGGTTAGAGAAACTAGGAGCAGAGTTGAGAATGTTCCTTTCTTTCCAAAGCAAGAGTAGTTTTCTAATTGCAGGTCTGACAGAGAGCTGGGATTCAAGGCAAGGTTCCATCTCAGCTTCTCTGTTAGGGACCTCACTTGGAGATGTTTGGAGTTTTGTCATCAGTACACCTTGCTTTCGGAACGTTCCAGATATATGAAACTCACTGTTCAAGTATTAAATTGTGTGAGGGACCATTTGCACTACAGTACTCCTGAAATTAAAGACCTGTTGTCTTTTTAAAAGAAGACACAATCTCTAGTAAAAACAAATTTGATTTTCTGAACAGAATTTTACCTGTTAGTGCACTTGTCCGTTGAATGATGTTCCAGAGTGTTTTCTTTTCCCACCTCCTCAGCCTCCTCCTTCTCTCCCTCTCCTACCCTTTTTTTCTTCCTTCCTTCCTTCTCTCTCTCCCAGCTCATTCTCATTGACTTTATCTCACTCAGAGTGGAGCTTGTCGCTTGTATTCCAAGAGTCAAATATCTGTGTTTTGTAAGCATCCTTCTAAATCTAAGGATAAGCCCAGTGTTTCAGTTTATCAAAGTGACTCTCATCCAGAAGCAGGGGAACATTTGCACTTGCTCTGAAGTGAGATTCTGAGATGCAATTCAAATAACTTTTTGGATAATCCTGCCTGGTAGGTTTTAGCATTACCATCTGACAGCTGACACAGAGCATGCTGTTGGAAGGAAGAGGCTTTAAATACGGTCAATACTTGTGAGTGCACCTGTGTTTGAATTCATAGATCAGTGGCTCTGAAAGTGTGGTCCCCGGGTCAGCAGCATCAGCATCCTCCAAGAGGTGATGGCAGTGCCAGTTCTCACACCTCACCTCTGTTGGTCAGCTTTTCATTGCTATGACAAAATACTTGCAACAGTAAACACCTTAAATGCAGGAAAAGTGTAGCTGGGTTGGTGATTGTTGCCCGCAGTCCCTGGTCACCAGTGTTGAGAGATGAGACCTTGTGCGATGGACAAGGCCAACCAGAGGGCTCAAGGCTATTTTCCTTTTGCACAAGAGCAACTCACGAGATGCTCCTGAGATATCCATTGAAGTAAGGGAGAGTACAGAGTACCGTCACGTCAGTTCACAGAACAAAGTAATGTGTGTTGCACACGCTTATCATCTGAGGGGCGGGTGTTGGAGAACTGTGAGAAAGGCCTTGGAAACACAGACCTCTTCTTTCAAAGAATGTATTGTGCCCGCTCCCTGTATCTAGGGGAAGGTTTAAACGCCTATCCTCAACATTCTGAAGAACGCAAAAGAACCCCAAGCTACCAAAGTCAAGGCAACCACAAGAATTCTGCGAAGTGTAGGCCTGACAAGATAGAGCCTGGGCGCTACAGAGGATGTCACTCATGGTTAGGGTGCTGTCCTATCATGCATGAATCCCTGGGTTCCCATATCATACACACACACACACACAAATAGAAAGGTTTATGTTTTAACTCACAGTTTCTGAGGGTTTAGTCCATGGCCATGGGACCTCATCAGTCAGTGGTCTTGTGACCTCATCATAGCCAGTAGTATGTGGTAGAGCACAGCTGCCCAGCTCATGACTTCCAGGAAGCAAATGAGAGAGGAATAGCCAGGGTCCCAGCTCTCCTACAAAGGCATGCCACATTTTCTTAATTCTGTTCTCCTAGGGCTCGTTTCTACCACCTCTTCATACTACCACAGGAGGCATCCAAGCCTTTAACGTATGGGCCTGTGGGAGACCTTCAGATCAAAGTAACAGGTCACACCCTGTTGAAGCATTGCCTCTGAGATGTGTCCAACAGTGTGGCTTAGCAGGCCCTGCAGATGATGCTGCTGTTCTCTTAAATCGTGTTTCAGCCAGAAATTAACCAGTAAGTCCACACTTTCATATAGGCGGCTTTCATTCTTCAGATCATTTGTGTGGGGCAGGTGACTGTGAATCTGTGAATGAGTCCAATCGCTCAGTGGGTACAGGCTCTTATCAAGGGAGGATAAGCTATTTTGGAACTAGACAAAGGTGATGGTTACACAGTACTGTGAGTGTCATGAGTGCTACTGAATGCTCTGCTTTTAAAATGATTAGTTTTATCTTACATGAATTTCACATCATGTTCTAAGCAAAAGACAATGTAAGTGGAGCACTTTATTTCTAAAGTACTTTATTCATGTCTAAACAATACTACTGCAGATTCTTTTTTTACTTTTTAATCACTTTTCTTTTAGAATACATCCTTTTTTAGCACATATGATATGATGTATTTTAGTTACACAATTAACTGAATATTTCCAAGTACATATGAAAAGTATCCATAAATCTGTGATTTAGATGGTATTCTTAGGAAGTTTCTTGTTGATTCAGACAATGGTTTTCAAACACAGACAATGCAAGAGGAATTATATTTGTGGCCTGTCATTGCTAGAATGATGATTATAAAAGAGGCAGAAAGAATGAGAGTTTTAAATTTAACTTATAAAAAGTGCCTCTGGATCACAGCCAGGATTTGACAACTTACAGAATACTATGTAGAATATTATAATTCATAATATAATCATGGCGTGCTCTTTGGAGTCATGTAACAGAAACATTTTGGAATTTTGACCTGTTCAGGTAAAGAATTTGATAGCTTCTTAACACCTTGATTTCTAATATCACTGGAAAATTAAAAATAAAAAATTACCCAGAGGGAAGAGGCCTATTTTATAGTTTCACAAAGTGTTAAAAACAAAATTCAAGATTTAACGTAACATTTTAATTTATTACATAGCCCTGTAACTTTTGTCCCAATTACAGAAAGGATACATTGCAATATGGAATATTGGAAAATAAAAAAAAAATAAGAAAAGAACTATTTCCCCCACCTTTTCAGAACTGTTAAATGAAAATTCCATCTTGTCTTATGAGTTTATATATATATGTGTGTGAACCTACATCACATATGCATGTGTATGGTAGATGAGTGAATGAATGAATGAATTCAAGGTGATTTAAAATGGATGCATTAGACAGATTTGAGGATGAGAACACTTTTTTAAAGTTAGATACAAAAGTGACCAGAACATGAGCTAATTTGTACGTTAAATAGCTTGACCTCAGTGTTTCACAGTGCTCACATGTGTCAGAACTTCGTGTTATGTGCCATCTGCACGTACAGTTTCACTTGTCACATAAATAAATTTTGACAATCTAGGGAGGTCTCATGTAAAACAGGAGCTTTTTATTTCTCTCGGGTACATACCTAGGAGTGGAATGGCTGAGGCCTGAGTGTGACTACGGTTGTGTACAAATACACAAGTAATCAAGTTGTGCTCTCAGATCTGATGCGTTCTGTACTCTATTCCATAAGAACGAACCCTTAAAAGTAAATCTGCACATTTATGTTTAAAATGGCTAGAGATGGGACAAGATTAAAATCTTATGCCTAACTCAAAAGCTTCTATTTTCACAAGTGTAAAGTGTAATATCACATTTAAATTTAAAATTTTTCTCAAGCATAAGTCATCAGAGATTCCATACAGATTTTGAGCTCTGTCAGAGGGTTGATAAAACTATGCTCTTTACTCAAGGTGGCAAATGGACTTTTAAGTGAGCTAGTAATCAACTCTGTCTTAGAGAAAAAGAATATGCCCACAGGGCAAACTTACTTCAACTCAGAAAACATTTAATCATGTGATCTTGCATTGCTCACCTGAAGTAAACATTAATATGGCTTCCAAAAAAAGCTCTAGTTGTTGTTTCAGTATTTGAATGAATGCAGTATTTATTTTATAAATATCAAGAGAATACAGTAATTAATTGTAGCACCATGATGCCCTGTGTAACGCAGTACTATTAGTTCCAAAATTTTTTGAGGTGAGATGGAAGAACACTGCCCTGAAATCCGGAAATGTTCAGCAAATCTATTTGACGTCTTTCTCAAGAGGTTGCTTTTGCTATATTTAGAGTTTCATCCTGAGTAAAACTGAAAACAGAGTGTTATGGTTTGTATATGGAAAAGCCCAAAGAGCCTCCTGTTTGGAAGGTGATCCAATTGTGGGTTGGTCGTGTGAGAGGTGGGACTGGTCAGAAGGGTGGATCAATGGGGCATGACCTGGAAGGGGTGAATCACTGGGGCTTGATCCCGAAGGGACAGATCACTCGGACATGACTTGAAAGGGTACATCTCTGCCCTTTGTCATAAATAGCTTCACTCCAGCTGGGCACCTGCCAAACCCCCTCACTATTACGCTTTATGTGGTATTCGAACTCTGAGCCTTGTGCTTGCAAGGCAAGCCTTTAACCACTGTGCCATTCCTCCAGTTTCTGTTATTTTATATAATGTAACCCAATAGCAAAATAAATTAAAACACATAATACTCAAACTATCACCTAATTAATAAATTTTATGATTTGTTTATCATGTTGAGGCTCTTTTTGTCTCTTAGCTTTGTAGTTAAATACTGTGTAACATGTGGTACAGCTGATCTGTTTTCTTCTGTCATGTGGGTAGTTTGAAAATGACTCTGGTGAGTGTTTACTCCGTGGGCATCAGTAAATGCTACAGTTCAGGACTGTGAACACTTTTTTGTTTATTCCTTTGGGTTTTTGATGTTTGGTATGTTGTCTTAGACAGAATACCCAATATGCACACCATAACTGCAGAAAGATGTCTTCTAGCTTACGGTTTCAGTAGGGTTCTTACGGTTCATTGTGGAACAACTGGCCACATGGAAGCACATGGCGAGTCATAGCAGGAGAGCTGTTCTCGGCAGGGCAGATGGAAAGCCACGTGCGGGAGGAAGGGGCGACGCTAACACTTCCTGTCCAAGTGGTCTGCCCCTTCTGAGTAAAGCCTCAGCGTTGCACCCTCTCCAATCAGGCCCCAGCTCTTAACAGCATCCAGATAAATGAGGTTTTTGAGGGATATTACACACCTAAAGCATAACAGGTTTTTTAAAAAATCTTTTTAAATATTTACCAGCGTACAGTAGTAAGCAACTACTGCATGACCAGGTGCAATCCAACTTACTTTACTTGTGTGTTAAAATTACCTCATACACATGACATTAGTAGGTTGAACTGAAACTGGGAATCGATTGCCAGTCTTCTGAAGTAAGTTTCTTCTAAGCTACATTTCACAAGCAGGTGCTGAGTGGGAACCGTTGAATAAAAACACACAGCATATGGCTCGCCTCATCTGCTGCTATTTGTTGAGCACTTAGACAGTGTTTGCCATAAATTAACCATATAGAAAATATTTGGATAGGTAAATTGAAGAAGCTGAGATGGGGAATAATTTGAATTTGTCCTTGACAGCTGGATGATATGAACTCTTTTCATGCAAAACAAGGCACATTTCAGTTTATCTCCAAATAGCTCATGCATTTAGTATTGTCTTGTTAAAGAAATTTAAGGACCTTTGGTTCCGCATTTTCCAATAGATTTTACCAAATTTCCTAAGAAGTATTTTGAGTGCAGAGAGAAAAGATGTTTGAAAAGAAGAGGGAGAAAATAGGGTGAGAAAAGGTGAATGAAATTTTGGAATGAAAGAAAAAATTGCGTAAAAATTTGGCAGTACAAATCCACTAACACAATGCGAAGGAATAACTCTGAATATCCTGGGGATATTTAATGTTTGAGGTAATTTTTTGCCAGTATTACAATGGCTTTATGCTCCTTAAAATTCTCCTTTTATTTTGTTGGAATTGTACTGACAATTCTGATGCTGGTTTTACGGCATATAGGTATCATTAGCCTGTCTAATCTTACTGAATAATAGTCACCAATCTCAAGGTGATTTTTTTCTCCTTGAATGTTGTGTTTTAGAGATGACAATTTGGACCTTCATGCTTAGTATGTTTTGTTGGATTCATAGAAAAGTGGTTTAAAAGACTTTTTTTTTACTTTCAAAGAGAAATACATAAAAAGCTTATTTGAAACACGACTTATTTATAAGCTACTAGTTATTCTGTCTAAAAAATAGACATCAAACCTCCTCCAGACTTTGAAATGTGAAGATCTTTGTGTCCCTGAGGTTCTGAAGTTATAGTTACATTATTGATTCTTATGTTTTATGAAATATGCTTAGCTCATGTGTATAATTCAAAATTCCTTCTGTTATTTTTAGCAAATTGATGGGAAAATCTCTCTCCTTTTAACTCCTACAACCACTTATAGTTTTAATAAAAAAATAAAAGTAAACAGCTAACATTTTTCAGTGTTTTTTATGACATACAGAAATTAAAATAATCATGTCAGTCACCAAGAAATGTATATGAATTCTTTATAAATAGGTGGCACATGGCAGTTTTCAGACTTTATTCATGATCCCCACAGTAATACAGTGATAACAGCAGGTGTTTTTGTCATCCACCTTGGGTGGAAAGTAAACCAAAGCCTGGAGTAACCAGTTAAATGGAGGAACTGGAAGCTGCAGAGTCCTAGTAGATAACTTCTTTAGCACTTTTAAGTGACGCTTCCCATGTATGAATGAATTAAGGGAAATATAAAATTCAAATGAATGTGTTTACAGTATAGTCAGATGCACACAAACCACTTAAACATAAATGCAATCATAAAAATGCCCTGTAATGTACAAGTAGTAGTAAACATACATAAATACATATAGTAAGATGCTTTGCGTAAGATAAATTATTCAAAAGATGTCGCCATGTTGTCTTTCATTTTCAAGCTATTGATTTAATTTTCAGCTACAGTAAGGTTGTTCTGTGCTGCTCTGAGCAAATAATGCATGACTCATTTGTGTCTCATAATAATCCCTCCAAGGGAGCACTGCCATTATTCTTGTTTTACAGATGAGAAAACGGAGGGACAGCGTGCCTAGAAAAGTTTTAAGGTCACAGTGCTTCCGATGGCAGTGTCCAAACTCAAGGCTCGGCAGACAGAATGCCAAATCTCTGCGGCTTTTCTCTGTGTGTCAGAAGTCCCCAGTACATAGAAAGAGAACGTTTTCCAAAGGAAACGTTGTCTGTGCTTGCCATTGTTAAGGAATTTCCAGGCTTCTTTATTGATAAGTTTGAGTTTAAATTTTCTGAATTTCTAGGCACCACCATGGTGGTACCTTGATAATACCTAACCGCAGCAGAGTACCCGGGAACAGAACAGATGTTTCTACAAAATGGGAAAAGAAAAATACTCACTAATCAAGGACATGATGCAAGTTCACTTGTATTGCTCAGTGTACAGTTGTTAGGGGAAAATACCCGAGATTCACAACTCAAAGAGGTAGAATTTATTATGGCTCACAGTTTCAGAAGTTTCAGTCCATGGTTGATTGCTCCCTTGCTTAAGCCTGTGGCCAGGAACAAACATCATCATGGTAGCTGGGAAAAAGAAGGCAGGAAGAGACAGAGAGAGAAGAAAGGTCGGAGAGCAGGCATATGTCCTTCCTGGTCACACATGTAATGAGCCATAACCAGGGCCTTTCTTCCAACCTCACATTAAGCTGTGAACTCATCAGTAGATCCACACTTTGGTGAGGCTAATGCCCTACATTATATATTCACCTTCCAAAAGTTCATATCTGAACAGTGAGACTTTAGGAGACATCTAAACCATAACATCACTAAAGTATTCGTACATTCTTTTAATGAAACAGGCCTCATTATGTTTTTGTAGTTTGAGTACATGGATATTAAAAATTACCTCGAAAGCACTGGCCTTTCCTGAAAGTTGACAGGGTAGGTAATATTCACCCTGTGGGGTGTTGGGCAGAACTAAATTTGAGAGAATATACAGATCCTAGTTGCCTGCCTTGCATACACCATTACCCCTCGGGGAAAGCAGATTTTATGCATGCACTGCCCTGGAAATGGCTGTGCATAGAAATTTTGTTAGGAGTTAGGTGGGTACAGGTGTCAAAGAAGGCAAAAATGGCCGGGGTTCGTTTGAAAGTAGTGTTTATACTTTAGAATTAAGTTGACAACTTTTGCCATTGACTTTTGAAACTGTGATTTTAAGTTTCCTGCACTTTTACTCTCAAGAAGGACAAAAATACAAGTGATAAACTTGACCATTTTGCTTTCGTTCTTTCCCAGGGAGGTGACTGGTGTCATTAGACCATGTATTTTTTTATGTCAATGTAACATATGGATTAGTTTATGTTTCTGATGAACTGAACATACTACCATGAGGAGATGATTTGGATGAATGCTGTTTATTTTTCATTCTGCTGATTGAATCATTTGCTATTTGTATATGAGTCCTTCAAGTACAAAAATTAATCTGGCTCTTTCATATCTCATTGTTTTACTGAGGGCTAATAAAAGACTTTTTATGTGTCCGATGTTTCATTTGAATGATGGGCTAAAGGTGCATGTGTATAAATATCATACAGATTGAGAATACTGCGTGACATGCTAAAACGAAATCATTCAAGTATACAAATTGTAACATCAGTCTGAAATCAGGTAAACATATTTAGAAGTATTTAAATTTCATTAAAATAACTTTTAAAAATCATGTTACAAAGTAAAAATTCAAACTGACTTTGAAGTCTTTTTAAAAATCATCCGTTGGCTTCTGTTTATTATTTCCATTATTCTCTGATGCCTTAAATTATGTATTATAATTACAGAAAGATGTGCCATAATTGAGTCCTAGTTTCTTAAGTGTAGAGCACTCTTTATTTTCTTCACTGGCCAATTACCTTGAAATGGGAACCATTAATGAGCTTTAATAAGAGCAAAACTCGACTCTCTCTTTGCAGTATACAAGTAATTTAATCACAAATCCTGATGATTGGGAGAAAATGAGTTTACTTAGTTGAATAGTCTGTTCTGTCACTCTTGTGGGAATAGAGATGATTGAGGATTTGCGTTTAAAAGCAGAGTTAACTTGTAACCGCTGGTGTTCTTCATTGGTGTGATTAATTCCAGCAGTGAGAATCCCATCTAAAATGTGCTCCACCGAAAGCAGGGCTTGAGTGACAGCTTAGGAAAAAATGTCAAATTCCAGGTTCACCTCACCTCTTAATTTCTTCTGAGTTCTAGTCTTTACTGTTCTTTAACAGAAAATAGGAAATGTTTTACAGAGTTCTGGAGTTAGGGGAGATAGGTTATCTTCTTTTTAAAAACCTCAGGGCATACACATCAATTACAGAAACAGAGAACTGTGTTTGAATCTGCTAGTCACTTGGGTAGGCAGTTGCTCCTAGGGAACTTAACTGGGAGCTCAGTCCATAAGAATGCCACAGATTTAAAAGTATTTGGTAGTGTAGATTAGGAGAGTTGCCTGGCTAGTTATCTGTAGGTTTTGGTAGTGTTGCCGTTCTGACTATTTTGTGTTTATTTTTGAGATACAGCCATTTGTTCTACACTTGAGAGTTCTGCACTCCAGAAATACAATTTTTAGACAGACTGTGTCTTACTGTATTATATTTACGGGAAATGCGGATCTCGCAGAAGCTCTTTTCTAGAATTATTTTCAATTTTGAGCATTTCCTCTGAGTGATTGCTACTTCCTTGTGGTTCCTGTATCTCAGTGGTAATTTAAGTGACCCTGTGATTCTCTCTACTTTGTGTAGTTCTGAAAGGTGAAGCTCTTTAGCCAATTAACTATTTCACAAGTGGGAATAAGACTTAGTGAAGTAGTGTTATCACCCACTTAGGACCACACACTTAGACTTACGTGTTAACCGCTGACCAAATCAGAGGCTGTTTATTTTGGAAAATAAGGTAAGAGGATTTATTGAAGGCCTGCTTTGAATAAATGAAGAGGCCAGTTTGCCTCAAGTCATTGTCTCCCAGTGTACCACTGTGCAGTGTAGTCTACAAGGAACGAGAAGTGCGCATACAGCGAGATAAGAGACAAGTCCAGGCACCGTCTTCTCTGTTTTTACCTATAACTGTTATATTTTGTAGTACTTATTTGTGATACGTAATAATTGCTTGCTTTCAGCCTGGAAAGCTTGTGCATATGCACATTGCATCATTTCCGTCCCTTGACTAAGTGTTTGAGGCTAGGACCTTTATCTCCTGGTTTCAGCATCTGCACGGTGCGTCTTCGTAAGGGCGGAAGAGAGATGGGCTAGTGGTTTACACTAGAGGCCTGAGGAAGAATGGGGAAGCTACTTCAGTTGGAAGGAGAAAAATCTACCTTTGAAAGTTTTTTTTTTTGCTTTTGTTTTGTTTTTTTTTTCTCATGCCAGTTACCATACTACAGAAAATGATTACACCAGAAAAATCCACAGCACTAGTCATGTGTCCCTCGCTGAAAGGGAACATTCCAAAGCATAGAACAAAATTAATTCTCATATATTTCCCCTTTGATGTTATAGAAGTAAAGATTTTGATGATCTCTGTAATCACTGATAATTTATCATGATGATTTTTCAGGTGGCTTCTGAGAATCATTTTTTCCTTTTCCAGGTCCCTTTTTCTAGTCACTTTCTACCCCTGCCAAAGGGGTGTCAACAGCTGTGGTGTCATTCATTATTCCACAAGAGGGCTAGGACCATTGTTTAGTCAGCCTTCATAAATATCCATCCTTCCCAGTCTTTCAATTCTCTCTTGATCCCTCATTGACTGCAGAGTGCTAAAAATATACCTTTTTTACTACTATTGCTTATTCAGTAATTAATTGTTTGACTGTATTTTCTTTTTTGTACCATGCAAGTTGATTTTTTTTTTTTTTTTTTTTTTTTTTTTTTTTTTTTTTTTTTTTTTTTTTTTTTTTTTTTTTTTTTTTTTCCTTTCAATTTTTTTTTTTTTTTTTTTTTTTTTTTTTGTGGCCTGCCATACTTCCTAAGCTCTTGGTAGTCAAATTGAGTCTTGAGTTCTATTGGATAAAGCTTTGAAAGGAGATTTTTCTCACTTTCTAACATACCTGAGAATGTTCCTCTTCCTGAATCTGAACAGAAGAGAAATTTGTATTAACTCAAGAGAGGATTAATGGTACCAAATCAAACAACTCACCCGGAAAGGTTTTTGTTTGTTTTGTTACTTTGCTTTTTAAAACTCTGGGCTTTCTTTGTAAGGGTGGTGAAAACGTCTGAAGGGAGGTCAAAATAACCAGCCTCAGTAATCAGGCCCTGTTGGCCCAGTATTTAACTAAATAAATAAAAATGCAAGTTTAGCTCTTGCTCAGAAGCTGGCAGCAAATTTGCCAAGTGATTGATTTGATGCTAATTTTCTGCATGGACTGAGAAGTCCTTCAGGGCCTGTCCTACGGGAGGAAACGAAATCCGGCCAAGTTGACTAAGACCTATTTTAGGTTTTATTTTGAGTTCTGAATGTTTGGAAACTTCCCTTTCCCAGAAAGACTGTATCTCCAAGGGATTCTCACTGATGATGTTCCAAAGAATGCAACTTACTCTGAAGGAAAAAATTAAAAATAAAAAAGGCAGAATCTCACTACTCCAAATCTCAGAACACTCTGAGGATAGGGTTTCAATTAATTTATTCATGGCCGCTTTTGTTGTTTCCCTCACTTAAACGCTGTCTTTGTGTCTGTGCTCTGAGTGTTGAGGACGGTCCACGCGGAGCCTTGGCCGTGCCTCTTCCCCAGCCCTAGATGGGATTGTATTCATCATCTTTCCATTATTATAACCGAAGCCTGAAATAACTTCGAAAAGGCTTGGCTCAAAATTTTGGACGTTGTAGTGCAAATCCATTGGGTAGACTAGAAGATTTCAGGCCTCTGATTGGCCAGGGTAAGACTAGGACATCTTGGCATGTGTAAGTTGTGCAGCAAATTTACTCACTACATGACCTGCCAAAAACCAGAACAGAGACAGGAGGAGGAAGGAGGAGCCAGCATCCCTCTGTACCTTTCATGGGCAAATCCTGGTGACTGTGAGATCTCCTATTAAGCCCCACTTCTTAAAGCTTCCACCCTTGTCATGATCCCAAGCTGAGTATTTTACCCATAAGCCTCTGGGGTCATTTACAATGCAGATTTTAGAGGGTTTTTGCTTCTACAAGATACTCTTTCTTTGTCATGAAGGTATCGACACATTGTGGAGAGGGATGGAAAATTTTCATTTCTATCTGCAATCATAAATGATCAAAAAATGGACTTAAAAACAACATATACCATACACACTTGTGTACACGTTTATAGCATCACAACTAACAACAGCTAAATTGCAGAAGATGTTGTTGCCAACTAATAGCAGCAAGAAATGTGGTATATGTGCAGAATTCAGTACTACTCTTTGATTAAAGACAGATTCGAGGCATGTCTGGGTAAATGGACACAACTTGAAACCATCACGCGTAGTGAAGTGAGTCAGACTCGGAAGGTTAAATATTACATGGTTTCTCCAATATGAGAAATCCAGATGCAAATAAATAATAGAATCAAATGGATGAGATACTGGAAGTCAGGGGAGATGAGGGATGGAGCAGGAAAGGCAAAAAAAGGCAGAAGCAAAGGGGTTTTGAAATGGATGTGATACATATGTGCACAAAATTCTCAAGCCCAGTGTCACTACTGTGTACCACATACATATACAGTAAAAATAGGGAAAATTAAGGAACTAAAGGGAGAATTGTGGCATATACAATGTATGACTAGCCAGCAGGAAGACAGAAAGAACATTATACTGAGGTCTACAGGTCTTGAGTCAGAAATTCTCTCTCTGTGAATTTTGGGCAAGTTGTTTTAACTCCCTGGGCTATTATGGGGTAGAAGACTTCAACTCAGACCATTTTCTCATCAGAGTGAAAGGCAACTTTGTTGGTTTTTGCTTTTATTTCTGTTTTGAGACAAGGTCTTGTTCTGTAGCGCATGCTGGTTCTGAACTCACTGAATAACCCAGGTTGACCTCAGACTCACAGTGATCCTCCTGCCTCAGCCTCCTGAGGGCTGAGATTACAGATGTGCACCACTATGCCCAGCTGTTCTTTATGTGCTGCTGGTAAATCGAACCTGGGGCCTTGCACATGCTAGCCATGCACTCCAACTGCTGAGCCAGCAGCTTTGTATTGAAGTCATTCTGGCTATAGTTCTCTCGAAGTTGTGCCACTCCATTGGAAATCTCTAGTCATAAACTAATTGTTCAATGTTTGTTATCTAGGACCCCAAGTTACGTGAACTTCTGGACGTGGGGAACATCGGCCGCCTGGAGCAGCGCATGATAACAGTGGTGTACGGGCCTGACCTCGTTAACATCTCCCACTTGAACCTCGTAGCTTTCCAAGAAGAAGTGGCCAAGGTAGGGTGCATGCACACTTTTGAAGCTGTCACCTCTGTCTGAGTTCTTGTGACACTGTACTAACAGCAGTGGGAGACTTTGAAGTTCTGTCATATTTATATAGCTTGTGTAAAATTCCATCTAAAAATAGTTCAGCCGCTAAGTGAAAGTGTCATTAAAACACCTCTAAATGATAGCATTTACTTTGAATCATAAAGATTTTTTTTTCATTAGGAATGGAGTATTTACTACCACTCATTAGTAAAACAAATTGTCAATAAAACCATGTTCCATTTTACTCAGATACCTTACCCCAAGTCATACTCCTCCGCCTGGTATCTGTGTGTGTCTTCTCTGTCTACTTTGTCTCTCTCTTGGAGGGCATAAAACTTGAACTCGTTGTTAAATGTTTTTTTTTTTTTTCTGCACAGAATATAGCTTAGCATAGCCATTCATAGTAATTATCAAGGCAGTATGTGAACATCATGCTTAATGAAGTGAGTCAGAAGCAGAAGGTGAAACATCAAATGGTCTCTCTGATATGAGAGACCTAGACCATAACTGTCTCATGGAACTTCAGAAGAAAGACAGAATGAAAGAGGGACACAGGGTGCGAGTGGAGGGAGGAAAGGGAGGATAGGGGGAGGGACAAAAAGAGAGTGGGAAAGCCCGTGTCACTTTGACAAGATACGTTTGTGCACAAAATGCTCAGCTCCGTTGTAAACCTTAAATTTTGCACTTGTACATATCAATAAAATGGGGGGAAAAAATGGATGGAGAACCTAAAACTGCAGTCTTTCTTTGGTTGGTCTCCAAGGGCTCAGTGGATGCCATCTGCCCTCAGTGGTAGTTCTTTGATGATTAATAAATAATATCAAGCCAATTTAAAAAAGCAGTATGTGAAATAAAATAAAATTTTAAGTAAAGAAATTAAAGGATAAGTAACACTTATCCAGCCATGGATAAGAAAGCTGAGTTGATATGGCCTCTCTGTTGAAGATTTGCTGTTGTAGAAAGATAATGCAGAAATAACTTGAAAACAAGTACAGTGCAGCAGACAATAAGATGACACTTGGACTCTCTCCAAGAATGTCCAGTTACATTTTAAAATGATGAAATTAGCATATTTAAAGAAGAGCTTTCTTTTTGCCTGTGTATGTTATAAAACAGAGGTTCGCCACTTCCGGCCCCTGTGTGTGGCCTGTTAGGAACCAGGCCTCCTAGCAGGCGAGCGACAGACGGGATGCAGTGCTTCCTCTGCGTTCCACCCTTCCCCACTGCTCCTGTTGTTTCCTGAGTTCCGCCTCCTGTCAGAGCAGCAGCAGCAGCGTTAGGTTCTCATGGGAGCAGAAACCCTACCTACTGTGAACTGTCCGTGCAGTGAATCTGGGTTGCGTAATCCTTACCGTGATCCAGTGCCTGCTGATCTGAGCAGGAGATGAAGAGAGACTACCTGTAGAGCCGTGTCCCACTCCTCCCCACACACAACCATAGGACAAGTGTCTTTCTGGATGCCTAAAAGGTTGAGGACCACTGCTGTATACTGCTGGTACTACTGAGGACTCTTGCTCTTCATACAGTTTTCTTCAAGAGTTAAAAGCGTGCATTTAAGAATACATTGACATCTTCATATCATATATGGACTTTGAGAGCATGTCGTGTGATAGATCACAGGTTACAAGGTCACTCTACACCAGAATGTGTTGTCTGAACACTGTGACCTGCCATTTTCTAATCCTCTGTGTCCTGACAATTTTAAGAGCTACATTGGATATACTCGGCTGACCCTTCATTCATTCAGGATTAATGACAAGGGTTATTTCCAATGTCTATATGACATCTACCTCAGTTCTTACAATAAAATGAATCAAATGCCAGTTTTAATACTCTCAAGCATTAAGAAACTCCTTCAATGTTAAAACCTAACCTCTTTCTTTCAGAACCAAGTTGCCCATGAGCGTTTGTAGTGTAGGCCAGACTTGGAGAATTTTAGTTCCATGGAACCTCATCTGCATGACAGCCTTACCTTATCTAGCAGTGGTTCTTACTCTTGTATCCTACTGTTGGCTTGGTGACTTGTCTATCCTTCATTGCGTGGGTGCTTAGATGGAGAGGAGAATATGAACAGATGCTAAACACATTACGACACATGACATTATAAAATATTTCAATTATTTTTCCTAAATACAGCAGTAGATCCTTTCAAAAACAGCCTTTTCATAAGGATCACTAACTCTTAACCATTCAAAAAGTGATAGTGACCTTCCAGGAGTTTTCCCTTAACAGGGAATATAGATTTTATATTGTGTCTCTATCTGCCTAACTTAAGTTTCAGTAAACCTTTGTGCAGTGATGCTTTAAAATGTTCGGTTTCCTCCTCTCTGTAGTTCATACTCACTAATTTTCTTTGGAGATTTTGATTCCTGAGCCCAACTATGTTCCCTGTTAGGTTTGTATCAGCAACCACTTTTCCAGCAGCTCTAGTGTTCCTGGCATAACTAATGATACAATGCAGTGTAGTTTGCCTTCTCTGGATATAATAGTTTAGAAGGTCTTTTTTTCCCTCACTGAAATTGCTCAGCCAGAAAATTTAAGTTTACAAACAGGATTTTACAATCAAAAATCATTTTTCATTCTTCTAATTGTTAATATTGTCTAGATCATTACACCTTCTGTCTAATAGGTCAGTGTATGTTGTACAGTGAGCACTGTGCCTCCCCTGAAAAGCAGACGGCATGTCTTGCTCTGTTGACAATCCACTAAAACCCTGAGCTTGTTTGACTGGTCAGTTCAGCGTTTCCAGCAGCAGTGATTTACAGTAGGATGGCAACTCATCCTTTCATTTGTTCATTCAACACACTGTTGCTGTGGAGGTCCTTTGTCTGTGCCAGCTGCTGTTCCTAGTGTCCACGATGTCACCTTTCCGTTCCTCCTCCTCGAGCCAGAGCCAGCACTCTGGGAGAAGTCAGTAAAGAATTCATAGTGATGTTATGAGGTGTCATATCTGGGGTAGAGATTGCTGGGAAGGAATAAAGCAGGAGGACAGGGAGCGTGAGGCCTGGGCGTTACTGGGCTGGTCAGAGAAGGAAAAAAAATCTGGGAGGAAATTGTTCAATTGCAACAATATCGTAGATTTTTAAGAAACCTCTTGGATTAATTAGAAATTCAATCTAGACCTAGAAATTAAACTTTCCTTAAGATTACAGATTTGCGTCCTTCCTCTTTCATTTGAATATTTTTCTTTTTCACATTAGAAGATTGAATCTAGGACTTTAAACTGAGCTCTATACCCAGTATTTTACCTATTTACATTTATTTACTTATTTTCAGTTAAGGCCTCCTTACGTCATTAAATTACCCAAACTGGGCTCAAAACTTGGTGAATCTCTTGCCTCAGCCTCCCTGTTTATCATCATACCAAGATTTTGGGGGTTTTTTGTTTGTTTTTGGTTGATTTTGTGTGGTTGGTTTTTGAGGTGAGTCTTGCTCTGTAGCCCAGGCCAGCCCTATACTCTCTACGTAACCCAGGCTGGCCTTGAACTAGTGATCTTCCTGCTTCAGCCTTACTAAAGGATTGCAAACATGTTCCACCATCCTGGCTGAATTCTAACTTATTCATTCCTTAATCCAAGTAAATCCTTTTGTTTTTTGCTGTTATTGGCGTGAATTTCTAATGTATGATAACAATAATCACTTGGAGAAATTGGTATGTTCAGATACTGCATCTTTATCATTTTTACTCCTCTTTCCCCTTCTCTCACCCCTGCACCCTCCCTCCTCCTTCACAAAATCCACCTTACTTTCTTCCATCTCTGTTCCATTGAGACAAATAAATCCTTAAAAAAAAAAAAAAGAAAGAAAAAGAATTGAAAAGGAAACTGGCTTTCAGCTTCTTCTGTGGTTGAACTGAGGACATGGTTCCCTTAGCATTTACACAGTAGTCTCATGTCTGTTCCACCTCATGATTTGCCAGCCCCTCTATTCATGATCTGCCAGTCCTTCAATACTCTGCAGCTCCCCCTGCTCCCTCTAGGGGCTTCTCTCTTGAATATATCTGAGAACTAGGTGTTTTCTTTCACAGTTAGCTCTCCGAGTCACAGGATCCTCCCAGCTCTTAGTTCTCTCCTGAGAACCAGTAGGCACAGGTTCCTTACCACTGGGAACTCCCAGCCTGCAGTCCAGCTCCCCGGATGCTCTGCCTCTGCATAGCTGCCAGGACATGTCCTCTGTCTTTCCCTCTACTCTTCTGCAATTGGTTCCCAACAGCCCTGTGTTCATGGTTACATAATTTATGGTAAGGTTGGAAATACCGGCAACAGAAAGGAAAAGAGAAGAAGGGGGGAAAGAAGCTCTGTGAAGAGTATGACTGCCACGTGGCCTGAGGGAAGAGGCTAGCGATAAAATATGGACAAGATATCCTTCAGGGGACACAGCACAGTTGCTAGATTGATTCCTGCTTCTCTCCATGGCTGAATCTCTCTTAAATATCCCTACTGTGCTGTCACCTGCCTCATTTGGAGAAATGTCTCTACTCACCATAGCTACTTCCATCTTGGCTCCAGCCTTTCCCGTTCCCAGGCAGACTCCAGCCCTAAGTGTCCACTCAACCTCAACTTTCACACTTACTTGTTCTGTCTGCAGTGTCAGCTTCTTCCAGTGCTCTCCAGGTTGTGTCCCGGTCTCCGTTAAGATGTCCCACCAGTGAAGGGAGCTGATGTACTTCTTCATCCATTGCTTACTCCTGGACCAGATTCAGGCACGAGGATAATCTCCAGCTGTCAGAGACAGCACAGGCTAGCTTGAGTGCTCCCCAGTATCTGTTCGGGTCCACAGGCCACTCTTGTCAGTATAGCTGCTCTTCACGTCTACTGGTTTTTGTCTTAGTGGGTCTACAACTTCAGTGTGTTTCACCATTCGGAATCACCTGAGAGGCTCATTAGGACAGTTCGTGTCAAAGTCCAGTCCCAGCCAGTCTGGGAAGGAGCCTAAACTTCTGCGTCTCTAACAAGTTCCCAGGCAAGTCAAATACTGCAGGTCTGGGCACTGTGTTTGGTCTTCCTTAGAGAAGGGTAGCTTCAGTCTTGCCAGATCTGCTTTTCTCCCGAAATAAACTAGAGAGGCAACATCACATGTTAAGTGTTGGCAAAGTTGTTTTCATGTGTGACAGGGGCCAAAGAAAACACAGCTTTAGGCTGGTTTGGACTTTTGGGCTTCCATTAGATGGTATTGTGTCTGGATTTATACGCAAGTAGAAAAATACTGTCCTAAATAAAATCTCAGGTCTTGACCTCTGAGCACAGTTGGAAAGCTTGTAGTGTTATTCTGTGGAGTGGAACCAGCATTCCCCTGCACACTTGTGCCTTCTCTTACACACCATCCGTAGTCCTCTGGGTGCCTCGGAAATGACCTCTTGGGATGACATTTTCCACAGTGTCATGTGTCCCTGCACTGGCCATTGTGGAAGTATTTTAAAGGTGCTCTACTCGCAGCTTAGTTGTGCCTCAGACAAGATTATATTCTTACCCAGAGCATCTTTATGCCCTGTGAAGGGAAGGGAGTCAGAAGACAATGGAAGAAAACCTTTCGGATGCCTCTGATCTTCGTTTTCAAACATGAAACTAGGAAATAAAAGAATAAAGGAGACAAGTCGTGACTTAAGTAGGCCAGATTTAACAGGAAGAACACCAGCATGACGCCTTCCAGCAGCCAGCCCATTCATTCAACAAATGCAAGCACAATTAGGAAATTGTTGCCCGGAGAGGTAGGTAAGGTCTGAGAGTCAAGAATTTTGGATTTAAAAAAAAAGTCTCCCTAAATTGCCCAGAATGGGCTCCAGCTTGGGATCCTCCTGCTGCAGCCTCCCAGACTACCAAGATTACAGGCCTGTGGAAGTGTGTTGAGCTCAGTTTTGCCTTCTTATGGGAAGGAATTTTATGGAGATGAAGCTCATAATATGAATCTTGAGATTAAGGATCCAGGATCAGTACAGGAAACAGGGCCCTGAAGAAAGACTCTGTTAAGTAAGAAACCCAACTGTACTCCTTGCTACGGTGATGTGAGCCCCCAAGGCCCTGGAAAATGAGGGTACACCTTCATCCATTAAATGAAGAGCTTAGATCCATTTGCTATTGTTGTATTCAGCCAAACTTTATTAAGCTTCCTATAGTGTACCATGCTCTGTTCTAAATACTGAAGATAAAGCAGCAAGTGAAACAAATGCTTAGAAGTTGGAGGGATAGCTCAGCAGTTAAAGCATTTGTCTAACAAACGCTAAGTAACTGAGTTCCATTCCCCAACACCACATAAGCTGAATGGGTTGATGCACACCTGTAATCCCAGCACTCCAGAGGCTGAGGCCGCAGGATTGCTGTGAGTTCAGAGCCAGTGTGGGCTACACAGTGATCTCAGAACCAGGCTGGGTTACAGAGTAACTTAATAATAATAATAATAATAATAATAATAATAATAATAATAATAATATAATCTTTCCTATGTGGAAACCATGTTGATGAGGGAGAGACAGTAAAGATTGTGGATAAGTAAGCCACATGATGTGTTCAGCAGCAGTAAGTGATAACAACAAAAATGAAGGAGACGTACAGATTGCTGAGAAAGGGGACATTAAGGAGGTGACCAACCCAGGCACCTGTGAACAGGCTTGAAGCAGGTGAGGCAGCAGGCCATAAGGATATCTTCAGAGAGAACATTCCACTGAGAGGGAACAACCAGTGCAGGGGTCCGGGGACAAGCAATTTTCTGGTGTATTTAGAAATAGCAAAGGCCAAGCATGGCAGAAAAAAAAAATAAGCAAAACTGTGAGGAGGTTGTAGCAGAAGCGACTGAAGAGACACAGAAATTGATTTGTTCTAGGGTGATGTAGACTTTTGAAGGCTTTTGTTATGAATGAAGTAGGAGCCATTAGGTGGTTTTTGATGAAATATATTATATGAGTTGCTAGTGGCTAGGACCCAGCTGGCTCTGTAGAGGAAATAAAAGGGTGTCAGTCCACACATATTTTATTCTTTTTTTTTTTTTTTTTTTTTTTAGAATGGGTCATGTTCTATAGTCTAAGCTGGTCCTGATCTGACTATGTAGGCCAGGTTGGCCTGGAATCCTTCTCCCTCAGCCTCCTGATTTCAGGAATTACAAGTGTGTGCCACTGCATCTAGCTCGATCCGTATATATTTTAAAGCCAGACTCACTGCATATGCTGATGAACTGTACATTGCAGGTGAAAGAAAAAAAAAATCAAAGATACTGTTAGAATTTGGGTTTGGGGGACAGGTAAGATGGAAATACCACTCCACGATTTATCATAAATGGACATTTTTGCTAAGAAGTATACAGCTGGGGTCTAGTTTTGGTCATGTTCAGTTTGAGAATATTAACTACCCAAATGGAGATAAGGAGTAGGGAGGTAGATATTGAGCCCCAAATTAAACATGTAAATTTGGGGCATGGGTTGATATTTTGTAGTATTAAAAAGTTACCACAGTACTTGATTAACCTGGGTGAGATCAGCCAGGAAATAGCAAAGTGATTCTCAGTATATGAAGTGATGATAGGAAGTGATTCTGAATGTGGAAGTGCTAGGAGGTGATTCTCCATGTAGGAGATTCCCAAACCCTGAGTACTGATCACTCCATCATAGATAACAAAGAACCATCAAAGAGGAGGCTGTGAGAGAGCAGCCAGTGTGGTGACAGTCAGGAAGCTAAGCGGAGCAAGTGTCCCAACGGGAAGAGGGACACCCCCCTCCCCCCCCCGCCCGTGTCAAATGTGCTCACAGTTCAAGTAAGAAGGACAGAAATGGACAATTGGGTCTAAGGATGCGAAGTCATCGCTGGCCTGCCTTCTTAGGGCAACTGCAGTGGAGTGGCAGGGGACAGTCCTTGACTAGCATGAGTTCTGAGAATCCTGGAGGAGACTAGACGTTCAAGTGATGCTTCGGTGAGAAGTTTTGATGTGAAGAGCCGCAAAGATCTGGGAAAGCGTCTAGAAGGAAAGGGAAGTCAAGAGGTGGCTTCTAAGGTGGGAGAAACACCATCATGTCTTAAGTGCTGGTGGGAATGATCCTCAGAGAGAAACCAAGTACTGGTGGGAACAATTACAAATGAGGAAACCCGCCTTTGATTGGTCAAGAGGAGGAGGGTCTAGTGCAAGATTGGTAAATTCTACCCTGGGTCCAAGTTTCACCCACCAACTCTTTTTTTAAAAAAAGGCTTTATTGGGCACAGGAACATTTTTTTTTAACCTGTTGTCTTGTTACGCTTTTACACACAGAGTTGAATGTTATGATATAAACCATCTAATCCATAAAGCCTAAAATATTTGTTATCATCTTAACCAATACTTTTTTCTGCCTCCATTCTAATATTTAGAGAGGCTGGGTGTCGACAGGAGCGATGGCATTTCAACTAGAAAGAGAAAGCATGGGAGAGCTCATTGATAGAGTGCTGGAAAGTGGTCTGAGTGGAGGAGAAACCTGTAGAGGCTCTTCACTGATTGCCTGTATTTTCTCAAAGAGCCCAAGGTCATTCACTAATAAACGAAGGACTGCTGATTTTTCAAGCCCTTTTCAGGACCACTGAATTGCATGAATGGTCTGGCAGGTAAAGTTAACAGGGACTGGGAAGGACAGAGCATCTGTCCAGGAAAGGGTGCCGTTCTGAGCAAGCTAACTGATTCATCACATTGAATGTCCAACTGGCCGCTGCTGCTAAAGTTAAAATCATTTTCTTCTGCTTCCTCAGTTCTAGTGTTTGTCCCATGTTGTGTTTCTCTTGGAGTGTTTCGTAGAAACAACCCTCTAGGTGTGGGCCTTCGCCCTGAAGCAGTGCAGGCTTAAGGAGCAGGTATAGGTTGTGGAAGGTAAAGGGCTGTGAGCTGGAGGGAGCTCTTCTCAGGATTCCTGCACGTCTTC